>JARHVA010002411.1:35000-152500 GCA_037957365.1 Torreya grandis
TGTATTTCAAAGAGAATAATTTTTAAATGAAAGGCTACTCTTAGGAAAATTTTGATGGTGTCATGAAAAGATTGAATATTGGTGAAAGACTCAAGTTGGGAGTTAAGGGAAATGATTTTAGGTAAGTTTCCATCCTCCTCCTAAATACTTTTGCATTGTTTTATAAATTGCATTGTGATAAGTACAAGTGTTATTGTTGAGACATAATCCATTATAAGCATGCATATATGAGTCCTTAACTCAATAAGTATTAGAGGTATTTGGTTTATAATTGTAGAAATTCCATAACCTTCTTGGTAAAAATTAATGGAGGGTGCATTAAATTATTTGGCCTTGACTTGTGCTATTAATTCACTTTCCATTATATTGATGCCATGGGTTTTGTTTTAGAAAATGAAAAGCTATAACATTGAACGGGAAAACTAGGAGTGGGGTTTTGCAATAATAATTTATATGCCTTGTTAGTATCAAGTTTATGTGAGTAATTGTTTTTTATGAAAATACAAGTTTTATTATTCTAGCATGGGTGATAATAAATAGTTTTAAAATATGGTAATATGGCCTTGGTGAGTAAATTGGACAAATTCATAAACTTGTGCAAAATTAATTACTGCTATTTTTTTCTGTGTTATGGGTTTTTTGTTAAAAATATGCATTTTTTTAAAATTTAAGACTCGATACCTATAGGATTGGCTAAAAAATATAATTATATTTTTATCTTATGTTTTATTATTGTTTCCCTAGCTAGGTGATGTATATAAAAATATGGGTTACCTATAAAAATTTGGCATAACTATAACCAAGGTCTACCTTGTTTGATTTTATTTGGACTCTTATGAAGAGAGCATTGGGTCGATTTATTCCTCCCAATTATGTTACTTGGGAGATGCATTTGGATATGGGGTTAAAAAAAATGAGTGGATGTGTGAGTGAACATTAAAAGTGTTGGAAATTTTATCATACTTTTTTAAAAATCCTCTTATGTTTGGGAGTTTTCTTTATGATTTTATGTGATTGTTTTCTTTGCTCCTGGGCTATGAAAATCAGATTTTATAATGAGATTTTATTGGGGATTTTTACTCAAATCAAATGTGCATGATCAGTTTAAATAATCCAATCATATCAATATTATGGTATGTGTATACCTTTTTTGGTTATATAAAATGGATTTATCATCTTCTTATTGTTCTTAAGAAGTCATTTAAGTTCTGAACTGTGCATAACCAGTTATGATTGTGGGTTGCATTTGTGTGAAGAATCATGTAGTCGTAGGTGGGTATTGGAATGGTTGGGGTTACATTAACTTTTTATTATATTAAATTAAGTTTTAAATAAACTTTTATTATATGTATATTTATTTTGAATGTATATAAAATTTTACTTTGTGACTAAGACGTATTGACAGGTAATTCCTTTGTTGATTTTATCATGTTGGCATGATTGTTATTTTTATTTATTAGAATCAGAAGTATGTATAATTTAGTTATAATTATTACATTTTTTATTGATATAAATTTTTGTTTGAGGCATCTTTTATGTTTGATAAATCATGGGCTGATTTTTATTTAATTTTTATAGCTAACATGGTCTAGGCTAGAAAATCAATCCAGATCAGCCTAAAGAAAAACCTTGAATAAATATCTAAACCTTTATTTGATGACTAATAAGAGTTTTAAAATATTATTTTATCATATTATAAATATAATCAACATTAGAATTAATTATTTCTAACTTTATTGAATTTTGGTAGTACCATTTTTGGAAGGAAATTGTAACAAAAATTGTATTTTATTGGTTGTACTCTCTACAAATTAGCCTCAAAAGAGTCTTAATTTTTATAATATTCATATTATTTTATAAAATATAAAAAGAATATTGGATTATAACTAGCTTTATGTTTTCGGACAAACCCATTTATTGCTCTGATTGGGTCATTTCCTATTTTTCGTAAGACATTCATTATAGCTATTTATTTTATTTTCTATGCAAATCAGCTCATAGTAGCCTAAAATTTGATGATTTAAAAATATATAAACCATTTTTTTTATCTATTATTGATACTAAAAATATCTATACTAACATATAATAATTTAATCCATCAATTATAAGCAACCCTCTCATTTTTGGTCTTATGTTTCGAACCTCATTTCTGGGAAGCTCCCACAATAAAAAAATGTTCCTTGTTTAGCCTTTTAATTGCAAAGGCACTTGGAATTGACTTGATATAACTAAATAAAGTTAGAATGTTTTTTATATTTTATTCAAGGCATGATTTTTGTGTAATAATAAAATGTTTAATTTTTTTTTTGCCTTATTGGGATCCTTATAGTATGAGTTGGAATGAAAGAATCAAGCATTGCATGCCACTAATATGAATAGTATGTCAATCACTTATACAGTTATAAAATGGTATCCTTTTATGTGAATAATTTTGATAAAAAAATGTTCAATACCGACTTATAAATTTATTAAATAAGTGGTACATGATGATTGTATTATGTTATATAATGAGTATGTAAGGATTCAATTGGCATAAATCTGTTTACCAATTATTCTTGTAAATGATTTTGTTGTCATAACCATGATATATGTTTAATGATTCAAAAAATATTAATTATCACAATGTAATTTAAAATATTATGGAAAACTATTTAGTATGAGGAAGGTGACTTATCAGCTATAAGCTAACTTGAATTTTAGTGTAAGAAAAGACACCCTAATTTACTCTCCTTTTATAAAATGATCTCATCTAGATGATATACTTCTACTGGATTACTTGAACTGCTATGGTGTCTAGTGTAGACTTTATATATTTCTGTAAACTCTAAGTTATGAAGGTTATTTTTGCTACACATATTTTTATTATACATACCTTATATATTAATTATTTATCTTTTAAAAATTCTTTTTATAGTATAGAGTACTATATGAAATATGTCAAGAATATGTAATTCATACTGTATTGGGTGTTCTTTATAATTTTATTTTTTAAGATGGATATTATCCTCTTATAATCATTATATATAATGGATTTTTCATTAATTCATGAATTACCAATAATATTTATTGTATTATTATGTGGGGCATGAGGATGATTGATTCCTTGTAGTCTTGTGTCAAATTTTAGTCCTCTAGTTTTATGGCTATCTTTTAATTTAGTAGGATGTTACCACTATAGAATTTATATGAATGTGTATAATATGGTCTAACGAACATTGTGATCAATTTATTATTATTTTAATAATTATAGTTTTTATTGAGTGGTAGCATGCAATATAGGCTCTACCTATGTTATTTACTATAAAAAGATAGACTATTGCTCTATCTTATAAAGAGAGAATTTTCCTAAATGGTTGGTACTACATAAAAGAGTAAAATAAACATAAAAAAATAGTTAGATCTTGTAGCATAACACATTTAGATATATCCTTCAATGTAACACTTGTAGATGCATCCAATAGCATAACACCTATAGTTGCATTGTTCAATAGAAAAAAAGAGTATGAGGAGAGAATATAAAGGCTAAAATACAGTAAATTTTTGAATGTTAGTTAAAATATATTATCATGAGCATGATAAATCATATTTATATTTAATTAATTTTTAAGGTTGTTTTTTATTTTGTTTTGGGTTATCTCCTAAAAAATGTGGGTTTATTAGGTTCATTTCATTTATGAAAAAGGATATATCAAAACATTACTTCATGATTACATGGGTGAATACAAGTAGACTCAAAGAAGAGGAAAAACTTTCAATAAAGTTCAAATCATCAATAAATAATTAAAAACATCTAAAAATATATAACATAACCACTTCATCAAACTTGCACAAGTAAAATGTATAAGGGCATCTCGAAAAGTTATGCAAGAGATAAGTATTCCATTGTTTGATTCAAATGTATAAATAAAGGCCATATATAAAAACAATGTTATAATACCTATCCATGTTTATTTAGTCTAATTAATAACCATTATTTATCCACATTTTGGAATAATTAATCTATCACTAAAAATCCAAAGTATTTCAAAAGGAAGATTTTTTTTTTACACCACTCTCCAAGCCAAAGAAGAGATCAATGTGTAATAATAAAGAAGGATGAAAATTTTTAATTCCACTCTCCAAATTAGTATGATAATAAGGGAAATAATAATTAAATTTTATCCAAGGAGAAGGTAAATATTTATTTAACTCATTATAACATGTCTGGGAGTTGTTTAGTAGGAAAATACAAGGACGACTCAAATCCTATTAGCTAGAGAGGAAAATAATTAGATTCAGAGCCTAGATTTTAAGGTGGAGATGTTATAATAAGTAAATGACAATATTTATAATTATTATTATTTTTATATAAATTATATTAGATATTTTATGTATGATGGAATATTTAGCATTGAAAACCTACGAGGTCATCTTAAGGAGCTTTTTGAGCCCAGTGTTATAGGCAAAGGGAAAGGCAATAAGGGGTAGATAAGTGGACCTAAGTATGGCATGTATCATTAAAATTTGTTTCTTAATATTGATATGAACCTCCAAACTATGAAATCCCTCTCAGAGGATTTTTCTAGTAGCTTAGATTTAAACTAGCTTTTTAGTCTCTTTGTGGTTGTTTTTAGGCTATTTCTTAGTTGTTTATGAGCCTGGATGGTCCTATTTTCCCTTTTTGGTCTTATTTAGACTATTTATATTTTTTTGTTTATAATTATCCTAGGGTCTAGGGACCCTAGTTCAAAAATATTTCCCCCCTTAACCTAAATAAAAAAAACATGTATGGGAATTGACATGCAAAATATTTGAAATATTTCATTACTCCACCCAAATAATTACAAGGGGAATTATAAGAAGGATGAATTGATTAAATATAGGAAGGATTAAGTTTTAATATAACATACAATTCAATATATATATATAATTAATAATAAGAACTACCTAAGAGGAAGCCATCAAGGAGAAATAACCCATAGAGGAGTCCCCATCATGGCTAGAAGTGGGTAAAGGTAAGAATTAATTCCTACTTTCATAGATATAATACTAGAAAAATTAAGATGTTTAGTGACATGTATATTTAATAATCACCTTAAATTTATTTGTGTGTTTTCTTTTTTGAAATAAGAAAAAATGGAATTAACTCAATTTTCATGAGAAGGTAATGAGGAATTTTTCTCTTCAAGGGTGAATATGGAGAAGTTGTCCAATCTATTCAAGAAGCATAAGCTATATCATCACATGTCATCAAATATGTTTTATAATTTTAACATTATCATTTTGTCATATGATGATAAGAGAAAAAATGGTCAACTTAAGTGTAGTGGATATGGAGAGAAAAAAGTTGAGGAAGCAAAACAAAAGATCTATAACCACAAAAATACTCCAATGCTTAAATGATATTAATAAGTTTAATGAACGAAACACGAATAATAACTTCAAAATTATATATAATAAGTGTAGCAAGGGTATACATATTATGATAGTGAAATTTCATGAAATTTAATAAAGGAAGATAATAAGGATGAAAATACTATCCACAAGTAGCCATGCATAGTACTCCATTCCAATTAAGGATCACAAACAAAATTGTCAAATGGTTTTTATAAATCATGAGAGGAACTTAAAACTAATATATGAATCTATCTCAAACATTATACTATTTTATCCCATATAGTTTTAATTACAACATATATTGAAGGATTGTAAATTTTAATAATTAGATAAAGGAAATATTAAAGATGATCATATTAAAATATGGCCACAGAGTTATCAAATTTAGTTTTTCAATAATAACGTGATCTCAATCTTATGTATAAATATGATCACCATAAAATTTTAATACAGATGCACACATTCACACACACACACACACACACACACACACACACACACACACACACACACACACACACACACACACACACACACACACACACACACACACACACACACACACACACACACTATATATATATGTGTGTGTGTGTGTGTGTGTGTGTGTGTGTGTGTGTGTGTGTGTGTGTAGGTGTGGGTATATACATACACCCACACCTACACACACAAATATATATATATATATATATATATATATAGTGTGTGTGTGTGTGTGTGTGTGCGCGCGCGCGCATGTGTGTGTTTGTGATAAAGAGAGAGAGAGAGAGATCCATAAAGGAATATGAAATAATAAAATAAGAAAATGTTAGGTGTATGACATATAAACATATAATGCCAAAAATGTATACATTGCCATATAGGCGTACAAAAAGGTACATCATTTAATACATCCTACTTATCAAAAATATCCTCTTTACCTTCCTAAAAGAAGACTCTCCCTGGGATGCCTTTCTTGTAGATGGATAATCATTATATTCCTAAAAGTTATGATCATGAGTCATACTATCACAGCTTAGATGTAGATAGACATGTTAATATAAATATATTATTAGAAACCTTAGATATTAGACATGCAACCAAGTTCATAAATTAATTTTAAACTAATAAAATAATTATTTAAACATGCACTTATCAAAATAATATTATCACCCTCAATTTTCACTTGATTCTCAATAGGGTTAGTGATAGGTCAATATGCATGCACATGAGTGTGAAATGGGGAATTTTTTGATAAGGTTTCCTACTAATCATTTAAAAGGGACTATTAGATGTCATGAAACAAGTTTGCATAGGAAATACCTTCACTTAAGTTACATTTTCCCAAATATAGAGTAAAATTATTGAAACTAATATATATTCAATATAAAAAATAAAAAATTACAAGTTAACATACTTCAGTGAGTGGCTATGGAGATGATATTGTAGAATTAATGTGTGTGTTTGTTTTATCCTCTTAATATGGATGAGTCTACATTGTGCTTATCAACTGAACAAACAATATATGACTTTTATTTGAGAATATATCTATATGAATACATGTATATGAAGTATAATATTAATGAAAAATTACCTCTATTTATGTAAACATATACTAAATAACATGAAAAAATGTATTAGTAGATGATCCATAGCTAGATATGAATATGATGGTACCATTTCTACCTATAATGTACAAAAATACATATATATTATTGAATTTTTATGTAAATTAAATTTTACATTTTAAATTCAAATATAATTGAAATCTAACATTTCAAATATATAAAATACCTACATATGTGTACTCAATGTCTACACACCAAATATATGTACTAAAAGTTCTCACTCAAAACTATATCATCTAGGCCATCATAGGCACTACCATAACGATCTAGAGATCTAGTGCATATAAAATCATAGGATTAGATAATGGTATGGTTGAGTAGGTACACTAGCTAGAGTATCCCCATGTCCACCCTCTCAAGAATTAGTCTCATAAATATTACTCATACATTTAATGAGAGTATCAATAAGCACTCCAAGTATATGTAAAGTTTAAATATTGATAACCTCACTAACTACAAAGGGAATCTCAGGCTAAAGTGGATTTTGGATAGGGATTATTGTAGGATAATTAGGTGCATGACTTTCAACTTATCCATCATACACATAGCCTTTTCCTCAACCCTAAAACTATAAATAGTCAAAATAATTAGAAATCTCATTCAAGGCGAACCTCAAAATAAAGTTTTCTAAAAAAATAGAATGGAAACTCGTGATTGTTACAAGATGGATAATCAAACACCATCCACCATCAGTCCCAAAAAAATATTTTTATAAAATAATATTGGCATCAATATATTGGGAACCATTTTACTCATAATGTAAAACGTGCATTGGTTGATTGATCAATAAATAAGGTATATTTTTTTTGTTATTTATTTGTCCTTCATGCCTTGCATTGACAATTTATTAGCATATAAATCCATAAATATGTCCCTATATGATGAAAATGTGTTAATTTGACACATTATCAAGTCCAATAATACTTTTATTGATTCTAGGCTATTAGTTAAATAAGTATGATGGATGTTTTGAGAAATGGGGTTCCTCATTCTCTTACTTGTCTCTTTAATTTGTATTTTATTCTTGACTATGTGTGGATTAAAATACTCCAAAATACTTGGAGGGTCTTATGGAATTATAGTAGGGTTAGAAGGGTTAGAAGATTTAGGAGGAGGGTTAGGATGTTTTTGTCTTATTCTTGAAATATTATTGAATTTTTATGTAAATTAAATTTTACATTTTAAATTTAGATATAATTGAAATTTAACATTTCAAATATATAAAATACCTACATATGTGTACTCAATGTCTACACACCAAATATATGTACTAAAAGTTCTCACTCAAAACTATATCATCTAGGCCATCATAGGCACTACCATAACGATCTAGAGATCTAGTGCATATAACATCATAGGATTAGATAATGGTATGGTTGAGTAGGTACACTAGGTGGAGTATCCCCTGTCCACCCTCTCAAGAATTAGTCTCATAAATATTACTCATACATTTAATGAGAGTATCAATAAGCACTCCAAGTATATGTAAAGTTTAAATATTGATAACCTCATTAACTACAAAGGGAATCTCAGGCTAAAGTGGATTTTGGATAGGGATTGTTGTAGGATAATTAGGTGCATGAATTTCAACTTATCCATCATACACATAGCCTTTTCCTCAACCCTAAAACTATAAATAGTCAAAATAATTAGAAATCTCATTAAGGCAAACCTCAAAATAAAGTGTTCTAAAAAAATAGAATGGAAACTCGTATTATTACAAGATGGATAATCAAACACCATCCACCATCAGTCCCAAAAAATTATTTTTATAAAATAATATTGGCATCAATATATTGGGAACCATTTTACTCATAATGTAAAATGTGCATTGGTTGATTGATCAATAAATAAGGTATATTTTTTTTGTTATTTATTTGTCCTTCATGCCTTGCGTTGACAATTTATCAGCATAGAAATCCATAAATATGTCCCTATATGATGAAAATGTGTTAATTTGACACATTATCAATTCTAATAATACTTTTATTGATTCTAGGCTATTAGTTAAATATGTATGATGGATGTTTTTAGAAATGGGGTTCCTCATTCTCTTACTTGTCTCTTTAATTTGTATTTTATTCTCGACTATGTGTGGATTAAAATACTCCAAAATACTTGGAGGGTCTTATGGAATTATAGTAGGGTTAGAAGATTTAGGAGGAGGGTTAGGATGTTTTTGTCTTATTCTTGAACATGTTTTTAAACCAAAAAACTGGTTTTAATGATCAAATAATGCAAATAAAAAATAATTGCTAAAATCTAGTCTTAATAATATTTAATTTCGCTTGCTTGCCTCCCATATTCAATGGAATTGTCAATTTTTCAAGGTAATGGGAAATTCCATTATTTTTCTCCTCCTACAAATAAAAAATTGTTGTGATAGAGTAGAGATGAAACACCAAGGCAAATCAAAATATATTTGATTAGGGGTTTTGGTCACATTTGTTTTTATGTATAATAAAATAAATTGTGTGTGCTTCTTATAATATAATAAATGTATATTATAATTTAACATTATAAGGAACATGTACATGTTTCTTATAGCATAATAAATGCTTATATGCTCTTTATAATATAATAAGTGTGTATAATTTTCTTAAAATATATGAATCATGTACATGTTATGGTTTGGTATTCAATAAGCATAAATTTGAATAATAGGTATGAATTATTTCCATTATTTATACATATTATGCAATAACACATACATGTTACTAAAAAATATCCATGAAAATTTTCCCCAACTCCCTACACTTAACCCAAAAATAAAAAAAATTAATCATGTGTAGTCAAAGTCCATAAATGGAAAATTTTAATCTGAAACTAAAATTTTAACATTTAAAATACAAAATGTAAGATTACAATTTTGTGTTTCTAAAAACCATGTTTCCCTTATAACTTGATGGATATGATGCTTCCTTTTTAAAATATTTAAGAAAATTATGCTTACTTTTTGATGCACTTGAGAGTTGGGGTACTTGGGCCTCAAATTTATGTAACTAAAAAGGATCTTGGGTTAGGAAGACAACATTTCCCAAACCTCATGAATGTGAATATACATACATAATGTATCCACCCAAATAAATATGAAAGTAAAGAAGGAAATACATGATGGAAAATCCAAAAAAATAGAATTAACCACTATAAATGTCTTATAAATTTAGTTATACAGAATAACCTGAGTTTACCCCATGTAAAAAAATGCATGATTGAAAAGGAATGAAAAATTTTCATTCTACCATCATGGACATAGGTTTTATTATACATTTTTGCTCATGTTTTTATTAATGTAGAATAGAATGCATAATCATAAGACAATGAAAAATAATCATACCCCCATCATGACTATAGATATCATAAGTTTGAATTGGAATGACAACCATTTTAAATTCAATTGTAAAATATAATTTTATTTATGTTCATGAAATTTCATCATGTCTCATGAGTTTAGATTCATATATAAGGGTTCCTAAGTCAATAATGTCTACATTAATAAGATTTTGTATCTTGTGGATTAATCTAAAGCATTGGTTTGTTCAATGTCTAAAAATATGATGATAATTTCAATATGTGGTTCCACCATGGTTATGTGTAGGCCTATTTGTATCGAGATTTTATGGAGAAATAAATTTTATAAGTTTTAAATAAAGTAGATTCTTTAGTATTACATGATGAGGTGATGGTAACATTTAAAATTGCCTATTTAATGGAGTTATCAAATGCAGTTGGTTACAAGTTGTTAATACATTAACTATTACATTTTCATCATTATTGGTTTTAATTGGTTTAATATTATAGTTTTATTTGAATTTAAACTTTATTTTCTATTATTTATAGAAATTAATGTATACTTGGTCGTGTTGAGTGCTATGAGATTAAATTTTTTGTCCCTCACTAAATTACATAGTTCATCAAAGGATTTGAATCTCTGAAATATAAATGACTCATGAAGCCATGATATGAATATTTACTTATATATATATTGTAATTAATCCTATTTCCATAAAATTGGACATTATGGATATATTATTCTTGTACCAAATTATGTAGTCACTTATTGGCTCATTAGGCCTTTTCTTGAGTTTAAAACTTTAAGTGTAAGATAGTTAATCATCAATTTTGAGGGAAAATGTGATTAAAATTGGTTTAGCAATGGGTTGAATGATATTATTTATTGTCAAAAAAATCATATAAATATAAAACTGTATAGTCTTTAAGGTTTCTCAAAAATAGTTTGATCAATAATTTGAAATTTTAGGAATAATCCAATCTTGCTACATGGAAGGCACTAAGGTGTTTCTGAGGATCACCTTTACCTTTGTGTAATGGAATCTTATCAGTAAAAACATCTATAAATAAATGGTAGATTTCTATATAATGGGATAAGGGGTTATGAATCAAGGCATGTGAATCCATGGAATGACTAGATATTTATTCAACTTACTCAAGATACAACATCTTAGCATACAAAGCTAAATAAATTTATATGTGTTGTAGGAAAAGTTGGTGATTTAACATGCATGGTCATCATGGGAGGGGTATATGTTATTTTTTAGGAGTGGGTATGGAAATATATTGGATGCCTTGTGTTTCCCCAAAACCTTGGGTGGATGTCACATAGGTCACTAAAGGTGTAGGTATAGATATAATACCAATAATAGAGGTTTAGATACATGATGTGTAAATAATAGCTTGAAAGGATTGGTTAATAATGGTAAAGGGATATTTTTTATATGTATAATTTATAGAAATAGTTGTGTGGTGTTTCATTTTATACACTAAGATGAATTAGATGATTCTACCCACATCATTAGGATATTGACTGAGTCCTTGAATAAAATTAGACTAGGCTTTAACTTCATCATGATATACCCCATTAAGTTGATTGGGATCAATTGTATTTATGCCCTCATAATTATCTTGGTTATAATTTTCATTTTTACTATTTTTATTATCATTTTATAATGAATGAATATCAACATAATCATATGTTTTCAAATATTAATGAATAATTACATCATCAAAATAATAAAAACATTAATTGTATCCATTTTCTCCATTTGATCTAATTTAGAAGGATTCTCATTATGTCTTAGTTAATCTAGATTTGTGTTTGAGAGGTACAAAAAAACTAACCTTAATGTATTCCATAATATGGGATCATTCAAGTATGAATAAGGATAAGGATAAATATGAAAATATTTTATTTTATTTTATATTGGGAAATAAAAATAAGATTTGAAACCCTAAGATAAAAATATGAAAACCTAGAAAGATGAAACCTTAAGGGAAACCTAGGGTTTGGAATAATTTAATGTGTATGAGTTCAACAATAGGTTTTATTCTAATTTTGTTTTTACGCATAGTAAAATATAATTTGAAAATGATGTCAAGGTATTAGTATATTTTATTTAAGTGTACATCTTCATGTAATATATTTAAAATAATTACAATGATTCAATAAGTGACATATTATAAATATTGTAAGTACAACAAAGAGATGAGTCTTATATTGTACTTTTGAATTTATTAATATAATTATATTTTACAAGTGAAAATAAGACTAAATGAATCTTATGTTCTTTTAGGTTTAGTAACTATACTTTTGTTTGTGTAGGGTGGATATTATTTATCTAGATCAATTCCATAAATAAATACTAATCTATGATGGTCAGTGCTAACTTGTGTAACAATGAGGGCGTATGTACATATTAGTACATTCATATGTATATACAATATTGAACCCTAGTGTAACTCTAGAAATCAACCTTGTTTACCTTAAAACACTAGGTGTGATTATGAGGGATTAAAATATGAAAAAAAGGAAAGTGTAATGAAATAATTTGACATGAATTGTACCCATTTAATGATTTAATGCTCCCTATGTATCAAATAATTTAAGGGAAATAAATCTAGACATACATATCCCACTTAATATGATTACACAACTGTGACCCTTTGATATATGTATGTGGTTGTAGTCATATAAATTGCAAAAAATGGTAACTTGAGCATGGATAATGACACCCAACCCATATGTCCCTCTTGATTTCTCTCATGACCCTCATAGGCTTGTTTTCACTAATTCTCAGTCATCTATAGCCTTTTAGACTTAATCCTAGCTAAGCAAGGACCCTTGTCTCATGACCAATCCATCCCCCTAGGTCCTATCTCCCTAAGACATAGTTATATAATAGGATAATATCACTAATGTGACTCTAATATGCTTTTGGAACTATTTTCCAAGTTCATTTCTAGCCCCAATGGTTAATTCATTCTAGTTTTCCACCCTTATCCTTATTAGCCTTATGCAAGCAAATCCAATCTATAACTAATAGATCCCTATAAAACACCATTCAAATATCATTTGGAAGGGATTAAAAAATATTATAAAGCAATCAAGAATACAATTTAGACTACTTAGGCATATTTTCCCTTTTCTCTATATACAACAATCCAATACTATTTGTATCTTATTTGAATCCTTACACCAATCCCTAGTCATCTCAATCACACCCATTTTATAATTTCATTAAATTCTCATATCACAATTACACCAAGCACTTTCAAAAGGAAAACTAAATATAGCTTGATCCCTCTTAAAAGTATTGGTATATAGGTAACATTCCCATACATAGGGTGTAAAGTACGTCCAGTGCATCTTACCCACACTAACCTCCCCTCTTGCTTAAATTTCAACAAAACACAATGAAAAATAGAGTTTTAAGAAAGAATATACTCTATAGGGAGATCTAGAGACATATAAATATCAAAACATTAGAGATAGGGTCACACAGACCTACCAAACAAAACCTAAAAAACTTAGATCCTTAGGACAACAATGTTGGACAAGGACTATAGTTTTGATGCCACTCTTTTCCACTTTATGCACTCCTATCCAATCACAAAATGAATGTTAGAATCCTATTTGTAACAGTGTCCCAAGCTTGCACAGTGAATATCAGATCTTGTCTTAGTCAGATCAACATAGCTTAAGCTAAGTATCATTTTCTCCTTCTTATTACTATTTTTAGAAAAACTTTAATTACCAATAAATTTCACAAATCATTAGCTTATTTGCTACATATTATTTACTGATTTTACTACTCAAACTTTTAAGTAAATAAGAATAAAACCTCAATTATTCACAAAAAGATTAAATCATTTGGTGAATTAAGTTGACTTAATCATACACATTCAATGATTAAATGTCACCTATGTATCTAATAAATGAGGAGGGAAATCAATCCAAACATAGATATCCCACCTAGTATGATTACATAATTGTGACCCTTTACTATATGTATGTGGCTAATGATTTATGTTTGATAATTGATAATAATTGATTTGACTTGGTTTTAGTATGACTTAAACTTGGCTTGTTACAACTCCTAGTGATATAGTCATAATTTGGGAATAATATGATATATTTTCTAAAATTTAAATACTATATCTGTGTATTAGATAAAGATAAAGTCATTTTTTAATGAGACCTTGATTTGTTTTTTTATGAGTCTAATTGGGTAATTTTTGACACCAATAACTTGATAGGACAATGCTCTAAACCTAAATAATATTTTTACATTAAAAATTAACCATTATTGGTAGAGGATTGGTTTCACTCATATTGGGTCACTATGGATTAGAAATACCAATTAAAACTAAACGAATTACAGATAAGTGGACTCAATTAAGGATCTAGAGATGTATAGGAAGGATATTTATCAAAATTTAAATAGATAGTGGGATTGCTATATATTTTTAATAATAAAATGAAAGGATAAAATCACAAGATAACATTCAAGTGTGAGAGAGTGGTGGATTAGGACGTTGTTTATGTGTTCAAGTCATACATGGTAAATATATGCCAAGCTTGTAATTTTCCAATAATTTGTATAGGAAAAACATGTTTATGGACTTTAGATTATAGTATCTACACATTCATAAACCTTATGAAAAACATGTTTATGGATTTCCATGAAAAAATTATGCTTCTATTTAATAATGAAATAATTAAATATGTCAATAATATATAGGAACATGAACATCATTTACATATATTGCTTTAAATACTTCATAAATAGAAGTTATTCAAAATCATTACCCAATGTTATTTTTTACTAAATAATATTTATTATTCAGGGAATGTAATGTCCAAAGATGTAATATTGGTTGACCCCATCAAAATTAAATCCATCATGGAATGGTTTTCACCATAAAACATGTTCGAAGTGATAAGTTTCATGGGAATAGTTGGATAATATAAGAGGTTTGTTAAGAGCATATTTAAGGTATCCAACCCAAAATATTCTTTGAAATTGAAAGGAAATAAGCTCATTTGGCCTTATGATTGTGAATCAACATTTAAAAGTCTTAAATAATTGATTACAACAACACCTTATCTATTAATTCCAACTCTAAATGGGTAGTTTTTCAATTTAGGCTGATGTCACTAAATAAGAGATAGGTGGTGTTATGTCTAAAAATGGATATTTGGTAGCCTATAAAAAATAAATTTATTGACAAAATTAATTTTTATACACACAATCTAGATTTTGTTGTGGTATTACATGATTTATAAATGTGAGTCAATATCTACTAGGAAAACATTTTTAGATTAGATCAAATCACCATAGACTTGATAACATCTTCATGTAGGATAATTTAAAATCGATACATTGGAGTGTGTTTGAGTTCACCAATGATTACAATGTTGAAATTGAACAATTTAATGAAAAATAAAATATAGTGGTTAATGACCTCAATAAATAAGCCTTTATTATTGCACTATCTTAAATTTAAGCTAAATTTAATGATTTGGTCATTGAACAATATCTAAAAAACCCTTTTAACTTAAAAATTTAGAAAACATGCTATAAATAGGTGAAAGTAAAAATTAAAAATTTATCTTTGATGTAGATGGAATTTTGAGGTTTCAAAGTATGATTTACGTACCTAAAACAATCAATTTGAAACTAAAATTACTAGATAACATGAATAATACACCTTTTTATGCACATTCACTTGTAAAACAAATGGTTCACAAGCTTAAACTATATTACTTTTGTCATGGAATAAAAAATGATGCTAATTATATGGAAAAATGTCTTGAATGCTAATTAATGAAGGCCAAACATTTCCACCCTAGTGTAAAAATCTATTCTCATGATATATAAATGGATAATAGAAGTGGTATCTATGGATCTATGTCAAGACTTCATAATTCATAAAATCATCATGATACAATTTTGGTTATGGTTGATAAGGTTATGAAAGTGGTCATTTCATACCTAGAAATTAAATGGGTGATGCACACACTCTTAAAAAATATTTATTTGTGTGATTGTAAGACTTAATTGAATGCTTCAAGCAATAATTTCAAATAGAGATAGGGCTTTTACATCTCATCTTTTGAAAAATATAATCCCTTCTTTTGCAATCAATTTTATTTTTACTAAAAATTATGACCTATAGATAGATGGGTAAACTAAATGGGTCAACCAAGTCATTGAGGAAAAATTGCACATGTATGTAATAGATCAACCCACTAAGTGGGAATAATATCTTCCATTCATAGTGTTTTCCTAAAATAACATATACCATTATTCATTTAAGAGGACACATTTATAGGACTTTTAAATTATAGAATGTATAAATCCACTTGAATGGGATGGTTTGGATAACAAAGTGACTTATAGATTTTTATATTTACATTATTTTTATACAAAGGTGAAAATTTTAAAATAAAAACTAATAGAGGCCTCAAATCATCAAATAGTTAAACTAATATAAAGCAAATTAAATGAGAAATTTAGATTCGAAGTTAATTTTTTTAAAAATTTATCCTTGGTAAGGGCTCCATGAAATTTACCAAGGTAGATAAACTATCTCCTAGATCTTTTGGACCCTTTGATGTGATTGAAATAATAAATCTTATGGCTTACCAACTACCACTTCATCATTCTCTTTAAAAATTTCATGATGTTTTCAATAATTAATCAATTAATAATTAT
This sequence comes from Torreya grandis, assembly GCA_037957365.1. NCBI lineage: Eukaryota > Viridiplantae > Streptophyta > Pinopsida > Cupressales > Taxaceae > Torreya > Torreya grandis. Next base: position 52,000 of record JARHVA010002411.1, read on the forward strand.
GTCATTGATAATTCACATGTGATTTATTTACATAAATTATAAGTGGAATAAAATGGGACTCTTTAAGTTGAAATAATTTGAGTGTTGAACAGACACAACATTAATCTATGGAATAGAAATTTCCAACAAGTATTGATTTAGTGGGATCAAATGGGTGAGATAAAAGATTTATGTGAGACTAATACCCTCATTTTTATAACTTGCCATCATCTATTTGAATATATAGTTGGCTTAGTGTTATTTTATTGTGGGAAAGATGACATTTTCCCTGATTTTTGAAGTTCTTTGTATTGTATTAATGTATGTTGTTTAACATTTGATTACATTTCCCCTTTGTATAAAAGGGAACATTAATATTGCATCACTAAAATAATTGTTTTATTGTGTTATCATTTTGAAATAGATGTAATTCATGTTTCAATTATTACATTATGTGAATAAAAATCTTTGTATTATACTATAAATTATATTCTAGGTACAATATACATCTTAATATTGGGAACATATAGATGTTTTTTATGTTTTCATGATTTTACATACATGCAATATTAGATAATTTAATACCAATTTATTTTAATGTAGGCAACATGTACTTAATTGAGCCTGAATTAGTATTTTACAAGATTGTTACTTAGTGATTATTGATAAATTTTGTTATGCATATATAAGGAAGTTATTACATTATACATGTTCATCAACTTAATTTGTCTGAGTATTAATGAAACACAATTTGAAATCTAACATTTTATGGATTCAATTAGCATACTTTTTTTCTACCTTATTCATTATGATTTTGATTCCCTTAGGTAAATTTTATAGGTAAGAATAATTCTTTATATGTAAGTTTATTTTGATGCATTAGAGACATTGGCTTAGGCACTAACTAAAGGTAAAATTGATTTTTTTAAATAAGAAAAAGTGAAGACACTATGAAAAAATCACTATTATAATAGGGTAGGGGGACCACATCCCCACCAAGACAATAATTTTGGTTAGTAAAATGTGGTAAGGTATTTAGAGTTGTGGTATTACCACATAGACTGGACCAAACATATATTAAAGTTGGTATAAATTTGAATTACATCGTGAAAGGATTTTTTGGAGTAAACTCAACCTCAGTTAGAGAAAAAACTAGGTAGTTAAGGTTTTGAGAATTAAAATATTTATTTGACCTGAATCCATCATTATATGCCATGGACAACATAACCTTGGTGGATTTGTGGAAATTTTGATTCTCCAATGCATGCAATAAAGCACATTACATGATTATTGGCTTATTTTTTAGTGAATAATTACCATTTAAGTCCATTACATAGTCAAATATGGAAATGTGATTGGATGTAATCGGTACTTATTGTTTTTTAAATTCAACTTGTACTTTTGATGTAAAACATGTTGAATATATAATAATGAGGTTTCTAGTTTAGATTTTTTATTTTTTTTAATAATTGGATCTAAACATTAGATTTTTTTATTATTTTGGCACATACATGCAATTAATGAAAAAATATTTAAAAAAATGGCCATGGAACTTTTTGTCCCATGCCCATGTTTGTAAAGTGGAGTTGGTTTTAATTTTGGAGGATAAGGGGTTTAATAATATGTGGATATAAATGGAGTTGTGGTTGTTTTTTTTTAACTTTCAACCACTCATGAATCCATATCCCTCTTAGTAAAGTTTCCCTTATTCCTTACAATATGAAATAGGTTGGATTAATAATATTAGACATTTTTTTTGGTATCAAAGATCTGATATTTCCATAGTCCACACAAAATAATAATTTATCTTCTAGAAAAATGAAGTTTTAATCTCAACATGTTTCAAATTCACTTCTGTGATCCTTCATCAGGAAAATAATTTGTGTACGAACAATAGAACAAAAAAAATTAAAAAATGGAGGAATATAGTCAGTACACAAAAATGGTTACTAAAAACTAACCAGATAGTTAACCAAAAAATTATAAAAATGAAACTCAAAAAATCAGAAAACAAAAATAAAAATTAAGTAAATACCAAATTCATATTAGTTAATAATTAATAATTAATAATTTTAAAAAATATTAAAATATATTATACAATGTAAATATTTGTCAAAAAATAAATAAATAAAATTTATTATTAAGAATTTATTGATTATTTAAAAATAAATTATTAGTTTTACATGATTTAAATCTATTTTTTAATTATTTCATAAAACTATAAAATATTTTGAATTTTTTTAAAGAGATTAAATGAATTTTTTGTTTAGAAATTATTAAAAGTTAATTGGATTAATTTAATCAAAATTAGTTAACCAAAATTTAAAATTATTTAATTACACTATAAAATTATTTTGAAATTTATTGAAATTAAATAAATTTATTGTTTAAAATTTATTTATTTAAAAATTATTTGTTAAATTATATGGTTAACCAAAATATATATATAAATATAAAACATATAAACAAAACCTATATTAAAACAATTAAAGAGAGATCAATAAAAAGAGATCCAACTAAGAAAACAACAAAGAGAACTTTGAACATCACAATCCTACACCCTATAAGATCAACAAAGTATTTTTGATAAAAAACCATCTTCCAAACATGAATAATCCCTAAACCATCATCTCTATTTAAATTTTTATAATGTTTCAATATTCCTATTACTTCTCTTAACTTACATTTGTGTAAGTGATCTTCTACTATCAAGATTCTTGCTTCCTCAATATTGATAGCATGTTTTGACTTAAACGAATGTTTGACAAGGGTTTATTTTTCTTTCCTTTCAAGATGAATGTCTATAAAATGTTATTTAATTATAGTTTTAACTGATCTTTCCATCTCCCCTATGTATGGTATAGCACATGAACAATCAACCTTGTAGACTCCACTTCTAAGGTTTGGGTCCAACTTGTCTTCAGTAGACCAAAACATCATGCATAACTTATTAATGGGTAAGAATTTAGAGTGACTATTATGGCCATTCAGAATTTTATTTAGCTTATTATAAATACCTTCAACATAAGGAAGATAAGTTGTGGGACCCTCTACCCAAGATTCCTTTATTTTAGTTCTATTAATATTTTCCTTAACGTATTTGATAGCCCTAGTTATCTATTTACCTGAGTAACCATTTAACCTAAAAACTTGACTCAAGTGCATGATTTCATGATTGATGCTCTCTTCATCATGAATTTTGAAATGGCATGAAGGTAAATATCTATATGAGTACCTTTTCTATAGACCTTCCTAACTAAAGAACAATCTTATTTTCTATGCAAGAGGACATCTAAAAAATGTAGTTGCTATTCTATCTCAATATCTTTGGTGAATTTTATGCTGGTAAACTAATTGTTGAGATGGGAATGGAACTCTTCCAACTTACCTAGGCCATGTTTCCAACATAAGATAGTGTCATCAACATATCTAACATAATTTTTTTTGGTAGTTATTTTGTATAAATTGAAATGAACTTGATGATTCGGATTTATCATAGTTAATTAAGGGGTTTACATTATTTTTCAACCTATAATAGAGACAAAAGGGTGGTTATATATTGATTTCTAATGTTTTATGAGTTTGATTTTTTTAAAGGATAATGGTGAGAGTTTTAGTTTTTGGACTCAAGTTTGTATATATATTTCATGCATTGTGTTTTATCATGTCTAAGTTATTCCTTGCATTTAGTATTAATATTATTATAGAGGAAGAAAGGGGTAACTAAGTGATTGATTTATAAAATTTAAATGAAAGTGATTTAGACATTCGTGTGCAATTTTCATCTTTGATTACATGGAAAACAAGTTAAATAAAGGACCATTATTTCAATCTAGTTTCCCATCAAATATTCATGTAATATGAAAATGAGAAACGTTGCATTGGTTGAGTATGATATTGTCCTCCTTTTGGAAGTGTTCAAGATAGTTTATTATTATGTTGGCCATGTATTTAAATTATTGATATGGATTGATATAATTTGTTAAGTAAGCATGGATTTGAAAAAAAAATCTTAAATTTATCAATTATATTATTTATTTTTGTTGTAAGCTAGTTGCATAATACAAACTAAGTTTTCTTAAATTTTGAAACTGTAGGATCGATGGTTATGTACATATATGTAGATGAAATCACATATTGGAATGGACTTGGTCATTATACATCAATAAATTATGGATGATAAAATTTTAGTTTAATGATAAAATAAAATTCTTGTATTAAGCATGTACTTGATGTTTGACTACTATAATAATGTTTATGTTCAATAATATTTTAGGATATGAAGACACTTAGAACATTACATATTTTACATATGATTTATTATTGTAAAAAATGCAAACTAAGTTATTCTTGAGTAAAAATTATTACGGTTTGTACCTTTTTATTTGGGTCAAATACTCATTAAAATTGATGAAAATATGCCAATAACTTGCATGAGAAAATAATTGATTTATCCTCATCAATGTTGATGATGTAATTTCTAAAAAAACACAAGATAAATATTATAATTTTTTTTATTTTGTAAAACTACATTGGATCTTGATCTCATGTTATAAAAAGTATATATGGCATCCCACTTCAGGGATAGAAGATTAAAAAAATAGTTTTTGATAAAGGACTATTATTTAAATCTAGTTTTCCATCAAATATTCATGCAATATGAAAATGAGAAAGGTTGCATTGATTGAGTATGATATTGTCCTCCTTTTGAAAGTATTCAAGATAGTTTATTATTATGTTGGCCATGTATTTAAATTATTGATATGGATTGATATAATTTGTTAAGTAAGCATGGATTTGAAAAAAAAATCTTAAATTTATCAATTATATTATTTATTTTTGTTGTAAGCTAGTTGCATAATACAAACTAAGTTTTCTTAAATTTTGAAACTGTAAGATGGATGGTTATGTACATATATGTAGATGAAATCACATATTGGAATGGACTTGGTCATTATACATCAATAAATTATGGATGATAAAATTTTAGTTTAATGATAAAATAGATTTTTTTATTAAGCATGTATTTGATGTTTGAATATTATAGTAAAGTTTATGTTCAATAATATTTTGGGATCTGAAGACACTTAAAACATTAAATATTTTACATATGATTTATTATTATTAAAAATTCAAACAAAGTTATTCTTGAGTAAAAATAATTATGGCTCGTACCTTTTATTTAGGTTAACCACTCATTAAAATTGATGAAAGTATGCCAACAACTTTCATGAGAAAATAATTGATATATTCTCATCAATGTTGATGATGTGATTTATACAAAAACACAAGATACATATTATAATATTTTATTATTTTGTACAACTATAGTGGCACTGGATCTCATGTTATAATGGGTATATATGGCATCCCACTTCATGGATAGTAGAAAAGAATAATTTGATGGGGGTTTATCACATCACATAAGTTAGCAAAATCATAAGATTTCTTGTAATTTTATACTGATTTTTTAAATTTTATTTTATTGAATGATTAAGATAGTATAGGGTTTTTTTATGTAAAATATGATTAATTGTATTGAGGTCACTATTTTTTTTAGAATTATTATGTAAATATACATAATTATTTTATTGATGAGTCATGTATGCCATTGACTAAAATATACCTATATTTTATGAATATATTGAATTTGATTATTATTTAAGATTGTGATATTTATGTAAACTAATTATTAAATGATTTATGATTATTAATATATAAATAATTTAAATGTAATTATGGATAATAAGGGTTGTTACCCTAAATGCTTATTTTTTCAAATATGGACATGTATGATCTCCATCTAAAAATTTGATTTGGATACATTATGTTATGAAACCTATTTTTCCATTATAATATTATTATTTTAAAAATGGTCTTGAACTTGTTATCTAAATTGAATGTGTATATATTAAATAGATATTAATATTCTTAAGTGAATTATAGTGGATTGATATGGTAGTTTTCACTGATGTGTTTCATATTAATTTGGTATAATTATTGGAAATAAGTGATTTAAATCCCCCCCCCCCCAAATATATATATATATATATATATATATATATATATATATATATATATATATATATATATATATATATATATAGTGTCCCTTTTTTAGAGTTCATAGTGGGAATAGTGAATTGAGTTTAATACATGGAACTTAGTTTTACATGACCTACCACAATCCCCATTATCACATTTATGTACATGCAACTCTTAGTAAGTGTAATTTCCCCTAGAATATTCTAAAGAGAAAATTATTTCCATAGGAATTTTACATGAAGTTTGACACATATTTATATGTAACCCATAACGATAAGCTCTGAATTGTATGGAGGCATACACCTTCCTAATAAGACCACCTAGGTGTCCTTATCCTATCTAAGAGAATCACATCTATGTAAGTCTAGGTATAAGTTGGGGTATATTATTCAACCCTTCATTATGATTAGGATGTTAGGGAAGTATCATCCTAAGATGAATTCATTTATTATTCAAACAACATATTTTATATGTCAAGGTTCATAATGAAGAAAACATATTATCTAACTTAATCAATGGTGTACATCTGAACAAGTTAAGAAATTTATAAATGCATCTATAGACCATGAAATTATACTAAGGATATGTATTTAATAAGTTACATGTAAATAAAAATACAATTGTACTATTACCCTTATTTATATCATTATACCATGATCTATAGTTTTGGGAATCATCATACTACATGACTCTATTCTACATGTAAGAATAGGCTACTAAAATCAAATTTAAATTATTGTAATATTTACCAAGAATGAGGTGGTTCATAAGTGAATATTATTCTTTTGATTATAATGGTTTCCTATTATTACTAAACCATCTCATATTAGCCATCTAGATATTTATGTCTCATAAATGTTAATTACTTGTCAACTGGTCATTGTCATAAGAATAATAAAAGTATGCCACTTAATATTAGTTTACATGATTTTTAATATTTTGTTTTTTAACTTAAATTATATAATTCATTCAAACAGGAACATCAATATAATTAATAATTTGAAATTCTTCCACTATTAACATGTTTCTCATGTTCCATTTATGACTCTAATAGGCTCATTACACTATTAGGCCAAATCATGATTTTAGTTCCATGAGATGATCATTTAATTTTTTATACTCATATAATTTATTTAGAGGATCATAATATTATACAATTTAATATTCAAATATCATAAAGTGATAACAACTACTCCATAAAAACAAAAAATAGCTTGAGGATGTATTGACATCCTAATGTCAATCTGAAATCTTGCATTATTTTATTAGTATCTAATAATTAATAACATCTATAAAAAAATTCCAACATTTAAAAATGATCCATTCATTATAAATCTCAAGAACCTCATTTCAAGGTATATAATGGACTATTAAAGTTAATATGATTTCAATGTATTCTTACATCCTTTATTTTGACAAGAAGAATACAATTCTAATAATCTAACTTCAAGGATATTTGAAATAATTTATTACTGAGACTAAGTCAAGTAATAATTATCAATCCCTTTTATTAGATTAAACATATTCAACAAGTGGAATAATAAATTTGTTTTGCATAAGGATTTTAAATATTTTAGTGATGAAGTCTAAAATAGTCAACAACTTTTGAAACTCAAATAGCTTTAACTAATTATGATAATGACTAATTTTAAACTTATTTGTATTCATTTATCATGCCAAATAATTATATTTTACTTCACTAATAACAATTTCAAACATGCCATAAAATAAAGTTAATTTCTAGAAACTAATTTCATTCATAGTGCCTTTTTAGAACTTAAAAGAACTTAAAAATTATGTTACAAAAGTACTTGTACAATAGTATAGAATCCACTATTTATCATGTATAACAACTTGAATTTAGTATGCAAGTGAATATATTATAATTTATATACTTGTAACTCAAATATTTAACAATATCTCTATTGTATATAAACAAGCATGAGAAATAAAATCAAATTGATAACTGATAACTACAAGTTACTAATCCAACCAAGAACTATTAACATTAAATCAACTACGTTCATTTGAATGTGAATATCAACTCGAAATTTTAATAAATTAATATTTCCTTTTAAAATTAGTTATAGAACCAAACAAATTATTCAATAAAAAATATACAAAGTGTTGAATAGATAATGAACAATAACATTAAATTAACCATGTTTCTATTTATTCATCATCTGAAGTGTTATTTTGCATTTATAAATAATCTTATAATAATATATGATAAAAGGATAAAATAATAAAATGATTCATCATATTACACAAATACCAAACTAATCAATATAACTTCCTCATATTAACCATCTCAACCTGATCCATCCCATGATCCCCCCAATCAATGGCCCTTATCACCCCCAATCATCAGCTGGAAGGTGGATTATAATTTTTAGGTCTTTGGGACAAGATTATGAAAAGAACAGATAAAATATGTGACTAAGTTTGAAGTATTTCCTTCAAAAAATAATCATTCCATGATGGAAAGATTAATTATAAATCCCAACAAACATACAAGGATTGGCAACCTTGTTTTACCTCTGAAGGTTTATAAGTGTCAATAATAATTTCAATTTAACCTAGTCAACCTTCATCATAGGTTTTAGGTGTACCATAGTTTTAACATATAAATCCATCACTTCAAGTGAAATAAAATCATCTACTTCAACCAATCATAAATAAGTATATTCACATAAAGATTGAATTCAAAAATAGATAAACATAACACCAATGATTTAGATGTCTTGCCCATTTGTAAATTAGTCAAGTATATTTATTTCATCACCATAAATAGGTGATTAAATCACTATATCCAACCTTTATATGGTTGGGTTGATAAAAGGTACAGTTATAAAATAAAATAAAATAATACCAAGAGGGTTTTAAATAAGAATCACCCTTATAAAAATAAACCCTATTTTTATAAACACCAATTTAATGTTCATTCACTTCAAAAAGTAAATTTAAACCACACCCTAAAATGGTGAGCCAATAAAATAATAAAATCCCAATTACCTACTTAGCCCAACTACTTCTACAAATAAGTAGATGGAAACCCCAAAATGTTTGACAACTGATGAATAAAACCCAACACCACTAGATGAAGAATTCTAAAGTGTTTTATTAAAAAAAATATCAAATGCCACTTTATCCTAGATGTGAAACTGGTAAATAAACAAAATCCTAACTATATATAAAAAATGTGGCCTCTTCAAAATAACTAAAATAACCAAAGGGAAAACTAGCATAAAAAATATGAACAATCATAAACCCTATGACCAAGTAAAGAAAATAAATAGATATTAATATGACAATTTTACTATGGCTAAGAAATAGAAAATTTTAAGGGTTTTATAAATGATTTTTTCTCCATAAAATTTCAAAACCCAAAATTCTAAATAGCTAAGAATCAAACTAGAATAACACATTACAAAAATATGAGTTATATATCGATTTAAATTGATTTACAACCTTTGTAAGTTCATCAATAAGTCTGTTGACTTCCTTGTGACCCTTCAAACAATCCTTTTATTGTTTGAATCTAAAAATGAAATCAATCCTTCAATTTTTCCATAAAATAAGAAAAAAACAACACTTACTTGGTTCTCTATCCATATAAGAGCAAAAATAAATTAACTTGTTTACTTTCAAACAAAAATCAACCTCTCTAAGTGTCATACCCAACTTATTATAGTTGTGGCATAACTAGGTCATTATCCTTCCTCCATTACTTATTATTATCTACATATCCTTCCTAGGTTTTCTCCCCTCTCTTCTAAAATATTCTTCCATCTTCTCCCATGCCCCTCCTCAACTACCCACTCAAATAAAATGTTTTGGTAGCTAATCCAATCTTCCCAACTATTTCAAACCTCTAAACATGACATGATTAATCCTCTAAGATAAACAATTTAGGTTATTATACATTTTTGGCATGGAGTCAAAACCCCAAGAACCCTTAATGCTATCATGATAAAAATTTAATCTTTTTTCAAAAACTAATTCTTATGCCATAATAAGTTCATGACCCCATTATGGGTTAAAATACAAATAAAAAAATTAACATTGATCCCTTTTACCACCATTCCATTAAGGATTTAATGATATAATAAAAATAAAAACAAAGTCCCTATATATACATGCAAAACATTACCAGATTTATAAGCTTTTATATATGTCCAAAACAAGCTTAGAGATTGGAAATAATTGCAGGCTTGTTTTTCTCAAGCTAACACTCAATGGTCCTAGCTTTGTTATTAAGCATACTTATGAAAATTATAGGCACAATTAGTTATGAGCTAATGATAGCCTATCGACAATAAATGTTAATGATTATGCACATTAGAATATGACATAATAATACCAATGGTCTAGAAATATGTTAATGAAAAAAATAGGTTAACAAACTTAGTCAAACAACTAATGCCAAGTGATTAATCATAAGATGATAAAACAATCAAGGTGTGCAATAAATCTTAAAAATTATAAAGGTCAATAATATGATAAAAAAATAAGAATAATAGAAAAATATGATAAAATTCAAGGAATAATAAAATAGACAAATTATTTCTTGGTGAGTAAGGGCTTATACAAGATTTTCCTTTTAATTATGTCACATTACTTGACTGCTCATTGCCCTTGTCTATTATCCCTTGACCACTAGAATCCACCACTAGTGTATATTATGTACCTATATCTATAGCTCCACCTATAAATGGGAATCAAAAACACTTATACCTATAACTAAATAGAATAGTACAAGTATAAAAACTAAATATTGTAACCAACACAACATATTTGAAAAATAAACTAAAATTATTGTACTTAGTCCATTGTCAATAATAACCAACTAAAACATGATTTGAATTGGATACGGCGTCACTAGTGTAGTACTAATAGAATAATAGATTAAAAAGTATAACCAAATAGTATAAAAGCATGTTGAAAACATATGTCAATCTATGGTAAGGTATGTAGGCTAGATTATAACAATAATGTTATTGGATGCATATTAATTTGAAATTAAATACCATTAGATTTATTATCATAAGTATGATATGAGAATATTTATTATAAATATTATGTTGATATAAATAATACATAACATTAAAATAAATAATTCTTATTTGATGAGGTAAAAGCTAGGTTTTATAATGACCTAAAACCATTAGAGTATAGTATAAAAGTATTGGTAGGATATAAATAGGGCTGAGAAGGCAAAAAACAAAAAGATAAAGTAATTAGATGAAAGAAAAAATAGGAAACTAGAACAAAATTTAGAGGAAAGTCCCTTCTAAGGGTTTTCAACATCTACAATGTCCTTCACTGAAATAATCTATTTTTCCTTTGAAACTTTTTCTTGAGTGCAATTTTTAGGGTTTTCAGTGGCTTCACTAGGGAAGATCATTCTAGGGTAGTTTTTCCTTTAGCTAGCATGGGGACTACTTGGGGGGACCCCTTGGGGGATCCCTAAGGGGGGGGATTTAAAAACCTTTTGTGATTGAAAGGTAGGGGACTGAGTGGGCTAGATAGAATGGACAAAAGCTTAAACTTTGGCTTCAACTTATCTATAAAGTGAATTTCAATCTTAAATGAGTTTGACCAGACTCACCCCTACTTATTTAACCTTTGAGTTAAATTTATCTAGCTATAGTTTGTTATTTTCTAGCTCATCTATCACAATGGCTTTCCCTTTCTAGGATATGTTCATACGGGCACCTAATTCTAGAGAGATAGGTTTTATTTTGGGGGATAAATAGTTTAACAAGGGTATCATCAGGGGGAACTTTGATAAACTATATTGGGGGGTGTGATCAGAGGGTTAGTGGGAACCTCTACTAGGGAGTCCTCTTAAGAATCCTCCATAGAGAAGGAATACCTGGGGGGGCATTTTGGACTTAAAGGGCTTGCTCGTGCTTAACTATAAGTATAATCAAGCCTTGGTGAAGGATGGGATTGGTGTCATTCACTTGGTGTATAAAGATAGTACTCTTAAGGGACTTTATCAAAAAAGTAGGGCATACTAATTTTATATCTAATAAAATGATTAAGTAGGAAAAAATAGTGTGAAAATATAGGGGTATATTTACATTTGAGCATCATGTAATTCATGATTTTAAGGAAAATATCAATTCAATAACATAGATCAGCCCATGGAAAACCTTTTTTGTCCATCTCCATAAAGTAATTTGTCTTGAGAAAACATTAAAATGACTATTATTTTTTCGACTAATCTTTGAATGCCTTGGTACCTACACATGACATTCCATTTATTTGATCAATGAACTCCTATACAATATTGATAGTGATGTGGTGGATGGTCACTTTCCACTTATTCTAACCACCAAAAATTCATGGGTGATCTTAGAATTGTGTTTTGTGACTCATTCCATGAATTTTATGAGTTCCCCCTTTTTTAGCATCTTCCATACTTTCTTCTATTCATGGAACTCCTTGTAGGAAATGAGTTTTAATCTATACCTATCACCACCCATGGAGACTATGTGTGTAGAGTCAAATTGATTGGAATGATGTTTCTAGATGGGAAAATTTTGAAAAAAGCATGAATGGTTTGGGAATCCCATTGAAGGCTCATAAAAATAATTATGTCCCCTCCTTTTCGAATAAATTTGGACCAACCTAATTGAGTTTTGTCCCTTTGAAATGAGGTCATACACATGTGCATAAATGATTTTTCAACTCACATTTGTACCTTCAGATCATATGGCATTAAGAACATTACTAGGGACATTACATGCATCATGATACTTAGTTAAAAGGTGGAGATCAATTTCAAAGTTGGTGAGAAGCTCAGCCATCTTGTTTCCTTCCCTATAGCTGTGTATAAGTTTAAAATGAGATATGCCCTAAAAGATGCTTTGCATCATAAATTATGTACTTAATAGTGTGTGAAGGTGTATTCTTTCCTTCCAATGCATTTAGGATATTTAGTGAGTCTCCATCTATAATGATCCTATTATGGTTGATTCTTGACACCAATTGTATACCATAGAGGGTTGCCTTGGCCTAAGCCAGGTGGTTTCTTTGGGTTCCCATGGGACCCACATATGCAACCAGCATCTTCCCCTTCGAATTCCTTATAATACCTCTACCCCTTGTAGGACCTAGGTTACCCTTGGAGGTGCCATCAAAATTTAGTTTCACCTAGCCTTTTGGAGAAGCATTCCATTTAGTAATGTTATTTTTATAAATAATTAATATAATGTTGTTTTTATAATAAAAAATAATAATTAAAGTATTATTAATGCAAGGGAAATACATGAAACCTTAAGGAAATTAAAGCTACATAGGAAAGGATAATTTGAATAAATTATCATAGATGCATTAATGAAGGGTATATCCTTTATTTATAATTACTAAATTTATTAAAATGGAGTTAGTTCTTAATAGGACCTTGATTCAATGTAGGTAGTAAGGGAGGAGGTAAATGAATGATGAACTAAATTTGACTTATAGAATATGAATTATAATAGATAAGAAATGTTAAGAATAAAATGAATCTTATTTATGGGTATAATTTATGGCCTTTTTTAATAAATAACCATCTATGGAGTAAGTGATAAATTGAATATAAATCACTACTAAAGGATAATGTTGAAAATACTCATAATAATCTTAACTTAATTATTTCTTGAAGATGCCATAATAAGGAAACAAAGAGCCATATAGGATTTCTTTGAATTTTGTATATGGAAATCAACTTATGAATGTAAAATTAATGATGAAAAAAATACTACAAAAAAAATGTTAAAAAGTACATGATTTACATTATCATGTCTTTGAATTGTCAAACTCAGATAAGACTAAGAAACATGCTTCATTGAATAGGCTTCAAAAGGAAGGTGTTTTGATAAAAAAAATGAAGTGAATTATGCTAAGATTACTAATGCATGATGGAAAGAGTGTATGACCTTAAAAATTTCTATTGGGTCATAATTATTTCATTCACCCATTCCCCAATATGTTAAATCTTATTTCAATTCACATGATGAGGTTATTGGGCATAAATATTTAGTGAAATAAAATAAAAATGAACTATATAATGGTTATAAACAAACATAAATTAAAATTAATTTCAGTTTTAATTCATCATAGCATGAGTAAACTGATTAAATATTATCGATGACAAAATTGGTCATCCTAGTATCATGAAAATACTATGGGTTCAATAGATAGAAAAGATGGCATGTATCACAACATTATAATCATGATTAGTTATTAATTAAGCTGTGTAAGCACACAAAATTAATTAATATTCATGTTAATTATAAAATAAATAAATTTATTATCAATCAATAATTACTTAATTAGCTAGTGAAAATGGAATTTTGGAGTCCCATTTTCAAGGTCTCTACATCTAGTATCAGATGTTGGGTTGTGATGCATAAAAAATAGGCCAATATTCTAGAGGCCATAACTTTTGACACACAAATTCATTTAAGTTATTCCATGTGCCAAAATTATCATCTAAAAAATTTAGATGCTGTCCTTATTTGATCTATCTTCTTAGATTTGATTTTGATATTTTTTGGAGGCCATACATGATCATCTGAGGGTCCAAAATTAACGTTTAATGATTTTTTGTGAATTTTCTATTTTTAGAAATTATATATTTTTAGGACCAAACATCAAAATTAGTTTAATTTAGTGCCATAGGCTAATTTTAGTGTTTAGGATATTTTGGGATATTTTTAGAGCTATGTGTACTTGCATGTGAAACTAACTATAAATAGTGGCTGCTAATTTTTTTTTAGATTTAAGTTTTTCTAGATTTTTTCATGTCAACTCTAATTTCTGAGTTGAGTTTTATTTAATCATGGTTTGGCTTTGTATTTATTTGAAGTCATTTAATACAAATAAATTTTGAGTTTTGTTTCAAGATCTTGGCCTATTGGTAATTTATTTGTCTTGATAGTTTTTGGATTCATTAGGTTGTAACATTTAAGAAATATAGGTAATTATAGTGAATGAAGATTTTTATGTTTCAGCTATGATTAATGTAAATTAAATAGATTTTTAGTATGGTTTTGACTCAATTAGGAGTGATAAAAAGCTATAAAATGATCACGCATGTGGTATGGATATGGAAACTACTATGGATTAGTAGAACAAAAATATTCAAAATAAATAAGAAAATAATAAGGATAAAAAGAATGAGCATGATATTAATATTCAAATAATTTTTCAATCCATTCTCACATCTTTAGAGAACCTTATATTAGTTATACTCATGTGATAATAATGTATGGTCATGTCTTTTAGCCAAAAAAAATGTAATAACATATATGTTGAAAATTACAAGTAGGGAGAGGGTAGCTTTATGTCGAATAAAGAAAGGTTATCAATCATTCATCCATTTATTTATGATTTGAAAATAAACCAACTACTCATTTTTTTTCTAAATTTGATGGATATACTATATATTCATTGTTAATATCCTTGAAAATAGCTTTTGGGTTATAGCCTATGATCTTTAATGAAAAGGCAAGGTTTAAGTTTTTCCAATTAGATGCCAAAGCCAAATTTTGGTGGGAAAACTTAAGGATCCAAATGGTATATAATCATGCTACAAAAAGATGGTACATTTTTTAAACTAAAATTTAAGAACATGTTTCTTTTTCCCATAAGGAGAAGAAGAGGTCTTAATTTTAGTTCGTTCTATAATTATATTCTTCCATTTTTACCTATGAGGAAAATTTTATGAGCGTTATACCTCATGCACTTCACTGTACATGTTTAAATGTAGTATTTCATAGTGAAGATATTGACATCCATTTATGATTCATAAATTAAATTCATAAACAAGGTTCTAATCTACCATTATTTCACAATTGTTGCATGTTATATTATGAGTTGATCCATTTTTTCTACTATTATACCCATACAAGAATATTACTATTTGTTTTAATCCTAATAATGATTATTTGTAGACATATTTAAGCTTTTAGTTAAGCTCACATATAAACATGTTATTTCCACTATATCTAGTTAGTATAGCTACTCAATATTGACTTGATTTGGTAAGAATAAACCCTCTCCCAAAAATAGTTACTTTTTAAAATCAAACTTCTCCCTAGGATAAACTCATTTTCCTACCATGTTTGAAGTGTGATAAATTACCAAATTCCACTCATATATAAACAAATAAAGGTCCCATTAAATGGTTCTTGGTACTTATCTAGTATACATATATACACTATTACACATTAATAAAATATTTCTTATTCTTCAAAAAATATAATATTTTCACTATGATAAATCACAAACTAAGTTTTAATAACACTAAATCAAAGTCAAAGACAACATTTGAAGTGTCACATATAAATCATTAGCTAGATACATATAGTGAAGGAACATAATTTCAAAATCACACTAGATTGGATAACTATGTGTGGATTTATTTATAGCCTTAAAGTATCATATACATATATAGTGATTATTAATAAAATGGGGGTGATTAGGGTTAGATCAACCCATTACAAATTATTGGTTTTTATATGGTTTTATCCATCATAAGCATACCTAGGGACTCAAGGAAAATGAGACTAATTTATATAACTTCACACATCATCAAGGTTGAAAATCACAAATACAAAGCATATAGATACACATGAAGGAAAATGTATGGTGATATTCCCTTATTTATGCACATGTCAATACTGACTAGCACAGGTCACTATCAACTAATGATATTGACCTAGATTAGTGGAATTGGCCCTATGTAGATAAATATTCATTTCCTAAAATAAACAAATCACATTCATACTTTGTACTTATTTCCACTTCTAGAATTCAATCATATTCAGATTGTCAACCAATAAGTATGTGTACTCATCCATTTTTACTTAATATATTTATCATATGGGACTTTTCAAATCATTTTAATCAATTTTAATATTTTAAATTCAAATGTATGTTGAATTCCATATGTTAATATCTAATTTACTTTATAATTTTACACTCTATTAGGGTTAGTAATGGTTAATTTTATCTAAATTAGGGTTAAAAATATTGGTGAACCTATACAATCCTTTGAAGTTTTCATTTTTTTGATTTAGGGTTTCAAATTTCCATACATAAAACTTTTTCATTTTTTTGTCATAGGATTTCAAATCTGGTTTCTTGCTTCTATGCACAAAAACATCTTTTCACTTTTGGCCCTAGACCATATTCTTGACTATCTCATAACAATACACATTAATCATTTCCATATTGAATGAACATTATTAGTTGACACAATTCATGAATGTACTCTTTTTATATTATTATAGATAGTGTATCTTATTTCAATAAATTATATAAATAAATGGGTCAAAAGTCTTAATAATTAATACACTAATAAGGCTAAGATAAAAAATGAAAAAACCCAAGTCTTTCTTGAATTCTAATTTCTACATAACCAATACAAGATGCCTATTACTACTACTATATGGAAAAAATCATGTATAACATAATTTTTCCCTCCTATTATGGATTATAAAACACATATTATCCACCCTATTGATTGAATTATCATTGATTATAAGATTTATATCAATTATATATTAGGGGATCTTAAGGATTCACTAAATATATTAGCATGAATTAAAAAATACTGATGCAATGTTATAAATATAATTAAATGATAACAAAAAGTTGGCCCAAGTTATCACATCAAGTTATTAGGCCTATACTACTGCTATTATCCCTATGCCTACACCTATAATTATCTATCTGACATCCACCTAAGTATTTTGGGAAACATTAGGCCTTAAATAGATCATACTTATTTTACATAAGCATTTTCCTTAACAACCTTGCCTACTATAATTTTCCTTGATCATTACTTTTCCATTATTAAGAGCTAGTCATTATATAGATTTAAATGATTTTCTCCATATCACATTATCTATATATCTAGAAATATATATTTTACCAACATGATTCCTAACAACCAAGATTCAACTATACAAAGGTAAATATGTTCTTGACTTTTGTAGTGAATTTTTCTATCTAGAATTCACTTCCCAGTTTTGTTATTTTAATTGATTTTTATCCATATAATCTTCATGATGACAACATAACCTAATGGATAAGGTATTGCTATAATTGGATCCATATGGAGAATGTTGTGAATTTGAAATTTATGGGCTCGAGAGAAAAATTAATTGAGTTAATTAAATTATTGATTATTTTCAAAATTGATTTCTTTCAATTAAAGTCATATGAGAACATAAAAAGTAAGTACCTATAGAGAGTTATTATTTTGAATTCATTACGTAAATTATTTATTTATAGAATTAATATTTTATTTTAAATAAAAAATCAAAAGTTAATTTAATTTTGTCAAATTTCTTGAATTTAATGTCTTGAATTTAAGGTTTGTGTTCTCTTAAATCCTTGTTGTTGTAGTCTTGTTAGTAAGATATTTTTACTAGAAATTTATTGATATGTCTTTATTATTTTTACTAGGTTATGTGATCCTTTTAAAACCCACATATATACCCTTATCAAATAAAATATTTTCAAATGCCAAAATAATAAAATCAAAACATGGTAAAACTCTAGTTAAAGGATATTTTAATCTAAGTTGATTAATGTATTCCTTTGAAACTTCATTTGTGGATGGAAATATTGTATAAAACATAAAATATAGATAAGTGTAGGGTTTTTTATTCATTATAAGTTCATGGAGAATAGCTATTTGTAAAATTGTGTGTGGGCTATCTTATTTTACAAATTTGAGCAATTGACTGTAAATAAGTGGGGGAGATAAATATTTACTTTGTGGGTTTTAATGTGTTTTTGGTGAATTTTGTACTTTTATTGATAGATAAAGAATATAAAAAAATTGGTTGTGTGAAACTTACAGTGTTTTATTACTTTTGATTAAAACCCTATCTATGAGCTTTGTACTAAGTGTACCCAATCCTTATTCAGATGAAACTTTATGATTCTAAAAAAACTTTTTATTTCCATTACATTTATTATTTATATTTCCATTTTTTGTGTGAAAGAAAGGATTTCCAACCATTCAATTTAATCATGAGTTATTCTAGTGATTATATTAATTTATTCCACCTTTGGTTTCTCATCTTCACCTCCCTCCTCCATTATTCTACCATTTTAGATTCCACCATTTATAAATTTTAGTTCCTTTTTGAATTTATAATTAAAAGTACATAAAATTTTAA
The DNA here is from genome assembly GCA_037957365.1 of Torreya grandis. Taxonomy (NCBI): domain Eukaryota; kingdom Viridiplantae; phylum Streptophyta; class Pinopsida; order Cupressales; family Taxaceae; genus Torreya; species Torreya grandis. The sequence continues at coordinate 71,217 of JARHVA010002411.1, forward strand.
AAAGACCATTTATCAATCAAACACAAAGGAAAATCAACATCTTAGTGGAGATTTATCATTTATTTTTGTCAAATTTATGTCACTTCCCATTCAATGTCATAATACACAAGCAACATATTTTTTTCCAACATTTCTTGATGTCTTCACTAGGGAACAAAACATGAATTTTTATTTTAAAAATTTAAAGGGAATTTATCTTTTTATAAATAATTATAGTGACTTTGTTGAATTGAATCCCATAAATTATTGAACTTAGCCCACACTTTTGATATTTTAAGCTTTTCTATTATTTTCCAAAGTTTTATTTTTGAATGTGAAAATTGTTAACATGAATAGTTGGTGACAAAGATAAGTAATAAAACATAGAATGATCATAGAATAGCCCAAACTAAGGATTTAATGCATTCTTACAAATTATAATATAAAAATATCTCTATTTTTAGAGAAAATCAACTTCTTGAAATTGTTGATCATCCGAAAAGAGTGATTTTTATAATATTTTTATAGAGTGGTATAAATCAAACAAATATAAATCTCCTTGATAATTTTTTTTTGGAAATGGAGAAAGACCAAATTAAGAGGAACTTGATAATTAATCCCAATAACAAGATACATGGAAGAGTGCATTGAAAATCCATTTTTTTACTCCTTATATGAATATGAGACAAATCATGAGTATAATGTGTTTTAAAATGGTGTTTAGGATAAATTTGGTGATATTTAGCACAAAAACACATAAATTAATGAGAAAAAAATAAGGAGTAATAAACAACAAGTTTCTAGTGATTTTGAGCACCAGGAGGTTTAAGTCCTAAGCCCATATTTGGTGGCATATAGATATTATTTGGTTCAACCATTCATGGTAAAAAATATATAAAAGAATATCCACATATATAATATTTTATAATGATGTCTCATGTCATCTAAAATCTAGATAATTATTTGAATTATATTCCTTACATTCTTGATAAAAATTGGTGTGTCATATGTTATTTTATGGATGAATGTGATATTTATGTTCTAGTTATACATAGTCAAGTGTGTGAATCCATATTTATTTTTTAACCCATAACTTATGTTTTTCCTATAGATGTAATAAAAAAATGATGACATTATTTCTCATGTCCTTGTCAAAGATGTTCTTATATTATAAAACATTATCCCACAAGGGTTCATACTTTTATCAATCTATGCATGCCCATGTTTAATGATGTTGTTTTGCCTTCTACCTTTAAATATTTTACTTTTATACACTTTTTTGTTTGTTTCTTATTTCCATTTCATTTTTTTGCATCTGTTTGTGTTTAATAAAAATGACATTGTTGGTTATTTTTCCATTTCTCATGTTTGTTTCTTTTACTTGCATACTATTTATGGTGGTTTTTTTTATCATAAATATCACATTTATGATATATATATATATATATATAGAGAGAGAGAGAGAGAGAGAGAGAGAGAGAGATTGAGAGAGAGAGAGAGAGATCATTTGGTGGAGAGTTACAATGAGATATATAATGATTCTTTAATGTGAGAATATTATCTCATAAAGATCATCAAAAAAAAAAAATGGTTAATGTATATTATGTAAAATATATATATTATCAAAGGATTCAATTTTTACAAATTCACCTTAAAATTAACTTAGTTTGATGTATATTTTTCAAATTTTATAACTATAGAAGTTAGAATTGGGTGTTAGATGTTCATAAAAAAGGTCTCTAATTTGATAATATTTATATCCACATAAAATTATTAGGTCTATGTTGGCTATCAATATTTTATGATGGGTGATTCTATTATAGGGTTTATAATTAGGTCTATGAGTGTAGGGTTATGTGGGACTTGTGTTTGTTTGGTGGTCTTCCATTTCATGTAAGAGTGACATAACAGTCTTTGATATTGATAAATAATACACTTTTTTAACAAAGGCAAAGGATATGTAAATAGGCATGATTAAGTAATATAATTTTAAGGAATATTTTTATACTACAACTTTTGTTTCAATTAGATAGAGTACTTAGGCCTTAAGGAACTTGAAGCACTTGGGGATATTTGGCCTTTTCGTAATATCATTTTGATCCAAGATCCAAGTAATAATATTTTGGACAAATAAATAATTAAATAATCTAATTGAACTAAGGGTGAGAAATATCTCCCAGACTATGGTGGAGAATTAGATATTCTCACTCTTAGTGTTTCTCTAACTTTGATGCATAGAGTAAAGGATAAAATCTTCAACTTATGAGTGGCCACTATTCATTATTTGGAAAGCTTATATGGATTATCTAAGTAACATTATTATGGTGTGTTGGATTTATTGATGCATATGTTCAATGAGGATTCTCTATAGGTTCACATGCATATGTTTCATGGTTTGATTCATATGGATTATATTGGTCACTTGAGAGTGTAGGAAAAAAAATCCATATGTTACTTAGTATGACGGAAGCCATAAGTGTTAATATGTGTTCTATAGAAATGAGAATTATTGGTGATATGAAATTACTAAGAATATAAATTTTAGAAATATCATTTGAATCCCTTATGGAAAATTTTGAAAAAAAATTCAAAGGATAAGAGATATATCATATTTTTAATGTATCACATTGTAAAAATACACATCATATCATATAAACTTTAGGTAAAAAGGAAAAAAAAATCCACTATCATAGGATACATAAATAATCTCAAAAAACAGACATTGTGATGGTATGGTTGCATCATCATTTGAAGTACCAAATCATAAGCATAAAAGTTCATATCCTACTTAAAAAAATTATTTGTCTTATTTATTATAATAATAAAATATAAAATTTCATATTTCCAATTATATATTGAGGAACATGACTATTTTTTTCATTGAAGAGTATTTTGATAAGGTTTTGATTCCAATAATTTTCAAGATAAAGCATCATTGTGGACTGGTAGATGAGCACTTTCTTTTTAAAACCTAATAATATACATGATGAAGTTGTTTCATGACAAATCATCTTATAAGAAAATAAAAATTAAAAAATATTGTATTAGAGACTGAACAACAAAAGTTTGACAAGGAGGAAAAAAATTAAAAATATCAATGTAATGCATTCATTCTTATGTTAAAATATAAGGATGCTTCAGTTATAAGAATTTCTTCAATAGTTATATTTTATTCAAGTATTGAATCAAATTACTCAATGTTTAGGAAATATAAATTATCTATATGCAAAAATGTCACATCAAAATAAATTATTCATATTTTTAATTTATTGGAAGGTGCAAAGATATAGTTTTAGGTTTCCATAATTTAGTTGATGCATTTTATAAAACATGTACCATACAACCTAGTGTGTTAAATTTTCAATGTGGAAATTTTTAAAATAGTTTAGGTGCCTTAAAATCATGTGAAGGAATGTCTCAAGGTCTCATGGAGGATGATAAATTAAATTGAAAAGTTTAATAAATATCTTAGCCAACATCATCCTAACCCATTCCAAGTGGATTAGGTTAATGACCCATAAATAAAAATTATCATTAAATAATCCTGTCAACTATTTTATGTGCCTCTTATAGGTTATGCACATAATGAATTTATTTATTATGGCCTTGAGTCTTTCAAATTATATACATGAGGTGAGTATAAATCCTAATTTAATTTTCTTACTAGCATCCTCCCACCCTATGTTAAGTGGAACAAGTTGATGGTCAAGTGAGATGTATCTCATTTAGTAATTTTGTCAAATACTTTATAAGATTTTAAAAAATTTATACTTGTCATCAAGGTGGGGGTATAAAAATTATATAATATGTATCAAATGATGAATGAATAACAATAGATAAATAAATATAAACTATTTGAGGGTATAATGTGAAATATGAGCCTATATGAGCATGTCATGGCCTTTTGATTTAGATAAAAGTTATTCAGTCCATGTGCCAAGATGTTTTCAAAATAGTTAATATGTAAGACACAAATCTTGATGTGATAAAAGGACTTCTTTCTGTTATATGTTTTTATTTGGAAAACAACACTATGAAAATTTCTAGAAAATGTTATTGCAGTTAATGGTTAGATTATTTATGTAGTGGTTAAATGGCTACAGATTTAGTTATCACTCTTTAATTAAAGTGAGAGGTTTAAATTTAATTGATGAGGAACATATGGGTCAAATAAAATTAGGTGAATTAAATATCATTTGTAATGCTCAATAGAGTGTTAATGAAGTTAAAATTAACCATAAATAAAAATAAAAATAAAATGAGATTTATATATATTGAGGCTTTCTTTAGGCATGGTGTTATTTAAGTAATAATATGACATCAAAAATTAATGCAAAAAAGTGTAAGGGTTTTATATCAATCTTAAAGTCTTTTAGCTAAGCATTGACTACATTTTCATGTGCCATATAAATAATGATGTACTAAGTATGATTTTTATAATATAAATATTAAAATAACAAAGCAACATCAAGTCTTTAATTATTGACAAAACCTTATTGATAAATTTTTGAAGCAATTTAAAAATTATCATAAAACTTGGTTTAACTCATGATGCACCTTGTTAATTAGACAACTAAAAATATGCACATAACATATATAAAATCAAGAAAATTAATTAAAAATATGAATGTATAGGGTATTTTAACAATAAAACACGAGGAGTTTTTTTTAAAAATATATATCTCATTAGCAAATGTTCATTATTATATGATTTAGATAGGTGTGTTGGTTGAATATTTTGTCGATCAACGTAATGATAAACAAAATAGGTCTGATCAGCCAAAGTAGGAAGATTGGTCATCCAAATCTGTAGGTTCACCATATCAAAAGTGGACTAATCTCTCCTCTCATCAAAGGGAGGTTCCCTATATATATATATATATATATATATATATATATATATATATATATATATATATATATATATATATATATATATATATATATATATATATATATATATATATATAATAATACTCAAGGGTAGGATAAACAATCCATCTCTCTTTTTTTAGAGATGATGCGTACAGATCAAAGGAGAAATCTCAAGGGAAATGACATAAAGCACTCCTTTTTTTTAGAAGTATTATTCAACAGACCACAAGAATCTTCCTGGTAGTAATTACAAAATTTAACCAAGGACGTAGTAACCAGCACATTGAGATGTAGCACAAAGTCTCCACCTCAATTTCCCAAGACTAAGATACGAAGGAAAATGAGGGCACAAAGTCATCCCAAGGTCCTTTACTTAGAAAAAAAAGAAAGCACACTAAAGGAAATTATGGGGGCACAAAGTCTCTCCACAGTTGACTTCAGGACACCTTCCTGACTAATTTCACTAATTCTGCTTGTTGAATTAAAGGAAAGAAAATATATTAAGGAAAAAGACATAAGAATAGTTTACTCAACAAAAAAGATATCATAGCACAAAGTCTAAAAATTCACTTGCTTTCTTATTCCAATAACAAAATATGATCAACAATCTGAGCTCAAAGTCTCAGTAATGCCTTTCAATTTGGGCAGAGTTTTATTTTAGATTATTAGAGAGAGATATCCTTTTACAATAACAAGAGAGTCCCTTATATAGCCTCTTCAAGAAGGAATTGGGAATAGTAACACATCATTTTGCATTTAATTTTGTTAAGAAGACATGCTAGAATTTAGGGACATTTACCCATTTGCTTTTCTCAATGCAGAGAAATGGGTCACGCTATTGATAGTTTGCATATTTCAATATCCACCTAGTGGTCTACTTCTAGAAACATATCTATTGTGAAAATGTTTCTAGTCGTTTCTGCCCTTTACACTCCTTGCAGTGGTTCTTCCTTTTAGCCTTCGCCTTAAATCCTTTAAATGCATTCAGGTCCATTTTGGGTTGGGAAGAGCCCCTCACAAGGGTATCTACCCTTCAGACAGTCTTCGAATGGCCTTCGAACTTCTTTTGGTGGGTTGATAAGTTATTTGGCTCTTTTTTAAGGATTTTCAAACTCAATGGCTATTTTACGAACCTTAAAATTGACATTCATACACCCATCACTACATTTGAATTTCCAACAACTAGTTTGCTATTCTTGACTTTGACATCTTCGGGTGCGTTACCCTTGGACTTTTTTTAGCTTTCTCTTGATTTAGCCTTTTTTGCTACTTGATTCCTTTAGATTTCTTATTTTGCATCCTCTCAAAGGGAAGGTGACCCTTCAGCTTTGGGAAAGTGTCCTTTAATTTGGTAGTTGAGAGTCCCTCACAAGGGCACCTGCCCTTCATGGTCCTTCGACAGCCTTTTGTCTTTAGATTCCTTCGAAGCTTTCCCATGGAATTTTTTTGTGGACATTTTCCCATAGACAAAAAGTCTACAAGAATTGTTTTGGCTGCTTTGTCTTTGGCCTTCAGAAATTCTTTCAGAATTTTCTCCTATAGCTTCCCTAAATTTCTTTAGACTTTTTATCCGAAGGAATTCCTTAAAATAAAAGTCTGAAAGAATTCATTTCTTGCCTTAGTCTTTTTGTTAGGCTTTGCTTTTTTTTTTTTGGTCTTTTCTTTCTTTCAGAGGATTAAGTTTGGAGGAATTGTTTTGCACAATTTCCATGAAGGAATTGTCTCTTTGTTAATTTTGCCAGGGGAACTTTTTCGAAGGAAATCCCTTTGCTCTTTTGGACTTTGAATTGGTCCATTTTCCTTCTTCCTACCCTCCATGAGGGTTGTTTGAGCTTTTGGCTTTTGGGCACTCCTTTGAACTTGATGCTTGAACTGATCTATTTAACCAACTTTGGTTCAATAGTTCAATGGTTCATTCCCTTTGATCTCTTGAACCAAGATTATTTAAAAAAAAGCCTTTGTTGAACCCATTGAACCTTTTAAACCAAAGTGGTTCAATAGTTCAACAATTCAATGGTTTAAGCCTCAGAAACTTGTTGAATCTTGATTGAACTTGCCTGTTGAAGCCTTTAAACTTATTGAACCATTAGTCCATCACTTCCTTTTTCTTTCTAAGCTCTTTGATCTTCATTGTACTAGTTAAACCTTTGAACTTGTGAACTAGTTAAACCCTTTAGTTGAAGGTTCAATCGGTCCATTTTGTTTATTTGGCTAAGTCCTTTTTATCTTTTTAAAACCAAACACATTGAACCATTTGGTCATTGAACCTATGAACCAAAGTGGTTTAATGGTTCAATGGTTCAAGCCTTCATCTCTTTGATAAGTTTTTTGAAGCCGTTGAACCTTGAAGCGGTTAAACTTTAAACCTTGACAAATGCACTTAACTCTTGCTTCTGATGTTGAACCTTTAAACCCATTGAACCTATTAAACCAAAATGGTTCAAGGTTTAATGGTTCAATGGTTCAATCCTTACTTCGAAGCTTGTTGATGAACTCTTTTAGTTAAGCCTTGTCATTGAACCAATTGATTGAAATCACTTAATTGTTGAGAGCTTGCTTCTTTCCTACAGAGTCTGTAGAAATCACCCTGTGAAGTCCATTAAACTTGGCCTGTAGAGTCCATAGATTTTCTTCCTATAGAGTCCATAGATTTAAGCCTCTAGATTCCATAGAAATCAAGCCTACAGAGTCCATAAATTCAAGCCTGTAGAGTCTATAGATTTTTGAGAAGATTGACAAATGAGGAATTTGAATGCTCATAACAAATTTTGAGAAGGGAAGAGATTATTTTGGTCTATAGGACCAAAATAGTTCAACTTTTGTCCCAAAAATGAGTGATATTTTTTGGGGGACAACAGTTGGCTCTAGTTGGGGAAATTCTATCAATTATAAAAAAAGAATTGAAGGGAGTAGAATGTAGAATCTTCAGTGTCTTCATGTGTACCATTAGGCTACGGAGTCATGTTACCTAGAAATGGAAGGCATCAAAAATGGAAACAAACAAAACAAAATAGAATTAAAAACTATAAAAATATACATATGTATAGATTTAATGATCTGATACTTCAAGATTTGAAGTGTTTCAAATGTTGTTTCCTGAGAGGCAGTGAAAATAGTGCTCTATCCTGATAAACTAGCAAGAAGACATTTTGTCCCCAGAAACGGTGAGGGGTGAACGAAAATCTCCACCAAGAAACCAATTTTTGGCATCTTCCTCTTGGTTTTTTCTTCTTATTGCCCCATGGCAGGATGTGGTCTTCAATTTGAAAGCCATAACTCCTTACTTTTTTGGTGAAGGGTTCCTTTGCCTAATTTTGATTTGCAGTAGCATGGTCCATTACCATAATAGGCTTTTCTTCTAGTTCAGTCTAGTACATGATTGGATTGTCCATATCAAACTCCTGACAAACTATTAGCTTAGCATCTCCTTTGATGTGAACGAGTTTGATCTCTTCACCTTCAGCAATCTTCAATTCAAGCAATAGAGATTTGCATCCAGTTGTGTTGTTGGTGTTGTTAAATTGCAAATTACATGAAGGAAGAATATCTCCTTGAGGAGATATCAACACAATCCTAACTCCATCATTGGTCAAAGAATTGCTGCCATTGTATTCAAAGATCCAAGCATCATCAGAAGCTGATATCCTATCAAATTTCTCTTCATTAGAGATGGAAGATCCTTCCTTATTTATACTATGCCCTACCTATTCTCTTGACATCTTGTTTGGATCAATTCATGGATTATCAGCTATAGGACTTTCATCTTTAAAAACATGAACATTCTCTGTGGTCAAGAAATAATTACCCCTAGCTAAAGACTCAAACCAAATTTGTGATGTAGGGGATGACATTTGGGTGACCACGCATTTTGCCTATTTTTTAGGGAGCAATCTCTTCATTATGCCTTGGATAGGGATCCTTACCTCAAACGGGTCAATGCTTAGTTCTCCTCCCATATCCTTATAGAAATTTCATTAAAGCAAAATTCCATAAGATGCTAGGATGTCAACCATGAAGGCAATCATCTTGATTCTCTTGTTTCGAAAGGCTGCAAATGCAAATTGGGCATCTTTGACTTGCCCCAGTAATGGTACTTGTTTAATTTCCATGGACAAACATCTCCTAAATGTCTTGGTCAATGTGAGGCCCAGAGACTTAGCTACTTTATTAGGCATGACATTATCAGATGTCCTGGAATCAATGATGCAATTGTTGAGTTGATAACCATTTATCAATAAGGAAACATAAAAAAGTTCTATTTTCCTAGGAGAAATTGGAGGAGTAATGACAAGATTATTTGGAATGGCCATGTTCTTTGGGGAATCAAGAATTATTTTCTTAACCTCTTGTCTTGCAGGGATAGTTTGGTTCTTGACACATTGGACCAACTTATCCAATTGATCAAGATTAGACTGTAAATATTCAAATTTAGACATTTGAATTTTGGGTTTCTTGACATGATCAATTATGTCAAATGGTTGAACTGGACTAGAAATAAAGGAAAGCATTTCAACCTTTTAGGTTTTATGAGGGATGGGAGGAGGGTTGGTTTGTGAAATTAAAGTAGAAGGTGAAGGTGAAATTGATGTACTTACCTTTTGGGTCATCACTAGATCCTTTAACTGGAAAGGTAGTGGGTCCACACTTAGCAAATATAATTACTAGTTGAGGTTGTTCCTCTGTCTTCCATTTATCAGCTTTCTAGACTGATTAGTTCTTGGATCTGGTAAACACTACATATGATCTATCAATATCTTCTCCTTTGCTTCTGGGTTCATCCTAGTAATTTAGGAAACCAATGTGTGAGTCACCAGCTGATTCTTCTTGATCCCCCATGAAGAGATTAACATCATTTTCTTGCTCAAACTCAAGTTAGAAAGATAAAGAATGTTTTGTTTCCAAATATCCAACTACTGAGTTTGTTGGAGGAGCTTCAAGGACAAGTTTCCCTTGTGGGGGAGGAGGATGATCTGGTTGCCCTTGATTCCTGGTAGCAATGCCTTGATATGACTGATTTGGAAATGTCCTTCTTGGTATATCTTTATATGAAGGAGTAGAAGACATATCTTGTGCCATTTGTCTTTTCAAAGCTAGAAGTTCATTTTCTAGCTTTTACACCATTGGATCAGTGGTGCCTGTAGATGAATATTCATAAGATGATGAGGGTTTATTTCTATTTGGATTTCTTCTTATCTTCCCTACTAAGATGAGATCATCTTCTACCTCAGTGGCCAAAAGTTGGGTTGTAGAAAGATCTTTTTGACCAGCACATCTCAAAAAAAAACTCACTTCAAGTAACTGAGAATTAATGAAGAAGCATTTGAGATTCTCAACTGTAGGTTGAGCAATTATAAGAATTATGTTCCTCAGTTTGTCAAATTTGGCTATGAAATCTCTCATTATTTCATGAGGATATTTCTTCATCTGTGTGAGTTGAGCCAGAAGGGCATATGCATCTTCTGTAGGTTTGAATCTAGATTAAACTTAGCTTTGAGGGTATTCCAATCAGTTATTGACTGAGCCTGTAAATGATAAAACCAATCTACAATAGCACCTTGTAATGTTTCTACAAATAGCCTGACTGCTACATCTTCAAATTCTACTCTAATTATGCCATAGGCTATGCTAAAGGATGTAATGTATTCATCAAGATGAACTTTTCCATCACCATAGAATCTGGGTAAATTCTTCCTTGAACTATGTGGAAGCTCATGTAGAGGTGGAGTAAGATTGAGAGGACCAAAAGAATTACCTGAGGTGCCTTGAACTACCATTATATGACTATGAAAAGGAGGAATAACAAATCTCAGAGGGGTAATTATTGGCAAAGCTTTATCAACAGAAGAAGTGGATACTTCATTTGGCAATGGAGATCTGACTTTAGTAGGAGAAATGCTCTTGGTTCATTGGAGGTGAGATGGTGAAGGGAACATATCAAAATTACTTTTCCGTACCAAATCAAATACAAGGTCAACAATAACTTTAGCCCTTTGACTTTGTGTATATCTTTAATCTACCAAATTGTGAAACAAAAAAGGAAAAAAATTGACCTTGCTTTAGTTTGAAGCTTGAGGCTTTAAACTGTGTGTTTTTTTCTAGTTAGTGTGGAGGTGAATGGTAAGGTTATAATAATAATGGGCAGAACACAAAAATGGAATGGTGTCTATAATGGATAATGGTAGAGATTGATTCCATTTGAAACTTGAGGTTTTAGAATGCACATAACTATATCCCCAGTAGAGTCAACAAAAACTATTGGTTGAATATTTTGTCGATTAGTGTACTGCTAAACAAAATAGGTCTAAGTAGCGAAAGTAGGAAGATTAGTCATCCAAATGTGTAGGTTCACCACATCAAAAGGTTAGTAATCTCTCCTATCATCAAGGGTAGGTTCCCTACAGATATGTTATATATATATAGATAAATAAAAAATAATACTCAAGGGTAGGATAAACCATCCATCTCTCCTTATTTAGAGATGATGCATACAGATCAAAGGAGAAATCTCAGGGGAAATGATAGAAAGTACTCCTCTTTTTTTAGAAGTACTATTTAGCAAACCACAAGAATCTTCCTGGTAGTAATTTCAAAATGTAACCAAAGATGTAGTAACCAGCAAATTGAGATGTAGCACAAAGTCTCCACCTCAATTTCCTAAGTGTGAGATATGAAGGACAATGAGGGAACAAAGTCATACCAAGGTCCTTTACACAAAAACAAAAAGAAAACACACTAAAGAAAATTATGGGGGCACAAAGTCTCTCCACAGTTGACTTTAGGACACCTTCCTAACTAATTTCACTAATTTTACTTGTTGAATTAAAGGAACAAAAAATATATTAAGGAAAAATACATAAGAACAACTTCCTCAACAACAAAGATATCACAACATAAAGTCTGAAAAGTCACTTGATTTCTTATTCCAATAACAAAATATGATCAACAATCTGAGCTCAAAGTCTCAGTAATGCCTTTCAATTTGGGCAGAGTTTTGTTTCTGATTATCAAAGAGAGATATCCTTTTACAATAACAAGAGATTCCCTTATATAGCCTCTTCAAGAAGGACTTGGAAATAGTAACACATCATGTTGCATTTAATATTGTTAAGAAGACATGCTAGAATTTAGGGACATTTACCCATTTACTTTTTTCAATGTAGAGAAATGTGTCACGCTATTAAAAGTTTGCATCTTTCAATACCCACCTAGCAGTCTACTTCTAGAAACATATCTATTATGCAAATGTTTCTAGTCATTCTTGCTCTTTATGCTCCTTTCAGTGGTTCTTCCTTTTAGCCTTTGCCTTAAATCCTTTAAATGCATTTGGGTCTATTTTGGGTCAGGAAGAGCCCCCCGCAAGGGTATCTACCCTTCAGGCAATCTTCAGATGGCCTTTGGGCTTCTTTTGGTGGGTCACTAAGTTATTTGGCTCTTTTTTAAGGATTTTCAAATTCAAGGGCTATTTTACGAACCTTGAAATTGACATTCATGCACCCATCACTACATTTGAATTCCCAATAGCTAGTTCACTATTATTGACTTTGATGTCTTCAGGTGCATCACCCTTGGACTTTTTTCAGCTTTCTCTTTATTCAGCCTTTTTTGGTACATGCTTCCTTTAGATTTCTTATTTTGCATCCTCTCAAAGGGAAGGTGGCCCTTTGGCTTTGGGGAAGTGTCCTTTAATTTGGTAGCTAAGAGTCCCCTGCAAGAGCACCTACCCTTTAGGGTCCTTCAGTGGCCTTTTGTCTTTAGAGTCCTTCAGAGCTTTCCAATGGACATTTTTCATGGACATTTTCCCGTAGACAAAAAGTCTGTAAGAATTGTTTCAGCTGCTTTGTCTTTGGCCTTCAAAAATTCTTTCAAGTTTTTCTCCTGCAACTTCCCCAAATTTCTTTAGATTTTTTTTCCAAAGGAATTCCTTCAAATAGAAGTCTGAAAGAATTAATTTCTTGCCTTAGTCTTTCCGCTAGGCTTTGCTTTTTTTTTTGGTCTTTTCTTTCTTTCAGAGGAAAAAGTTTGGAGGAATTATTTTGGACAATTTACCTAAAGGAATCGTCTCTTTGTTACCTTTGTCAAGGGAACTTTTCTGAAGGAAATCCCTTGGCTCTTTTGGCCTTTGAATTGGTCCATTTTCCTTCTTCCTACCCTTTGCAAGGGCTGTTTGAGCTTTTGGCTTTGGGGTACTCCTTTGAACTTGACGCTTGAACCAACCAATTGAACCAACTTTGGTTCAATAGTTCAATGGTTCATTCCCTTTGACCTCTTGAACCATGATTCTTTGAAAAAAGCCTTTGTTGAACCCATTTGAACCTTGAACCTGTTGAACCTTTTGAACCAAAGTGGTTCAGTAGTTTAATGGTTCAATGGTTCAAGCCTCAGAAACTTGTTGAATCTTGATTGAACCTACCTATTAAAGCCTTTGAACTTGTTGAACAATTAGTCCGTCACTTCCTTTCTCTTTCTAAGTTCTTTGATCTTCATTGTACTGGTTGAATCTTTGAACCTGTGAACTCGTTGAACCCTTTGGTTGAAGGTTTAATGATTTAATCAGTTCATTCTATTCATTTGGCTAAGTCCTTTTGATCTTTTTTGAACCAAACGCACTGAACCATTTGGTCTTTGAACTTGTGAACCAAAGTGGTTCAATGGTTCAATGGTTTAAACCTTCTTCTCTTTGATAAGTGTTCTGAAGCCATTGAACCTTGAAGCATTTAAACTTTGAACCTTCACAAATGTGCTTAACTCTTGCTTCTAATGTTGAACCTTTAAACCCATTGAACCTATTGAACCAAAATGGTTCAAGGTTCAATGGTTCAATCCTTGCTTAAAAGCTTACTGATGAACTCTTTTAGTTGAGCCTTGTCATTGAACCATCTGATTGAAATCACTTAAGTGTTGAGAGCTTGCTTCTTTCCTACAGAGTCTATAGAAATCAACCTGTGAAGTGCATTAAACTTGGCCTACAGAGTCCATAGATTTTCTTCCTACAGAGTCAATAGATTTAAGCCTATAGAGTCTATAGATTTAAGCCTATAGAGTCCATAGATTAAAGCCTGTAGATTCCATAGAAATCAAGCATATAGAGTCTATAGATTTAAGCCTGTAGAGTCTATAGATTTTGGAGAAGCTTGAAAAATGAGGAATTTGAATGCTCATAACAAATTTTGAGAAGGGAAGAGATTATTTTGGTTTGTAGGACCAAAATAGTTCAAATGTTATCCCAAAAATGAGTGATTTTTTGGGGGACAATAGCTAGCTCTAGTTGGGGAACTTCTATCAATTATAAAAAAGAATTGAAGGGAGTAGAATCCAGAATCTCCAGTATTTTCATGTGTACCATTGGGCTACAAAGTCATGTTACCCAAAAATGGAAGGCATCAAAACTAGAAACAAATAAAACAAAATAGAATTAATAACTATACAAATATACATATGTATATATGTAATGCTCTAATACTTCAAGAGTTGAAGTGTTTCAGATGTTGTTTCCTGAGAGGTAGTGAAAATAGTGCTCTATCCTAATAAACTAGCAAGAAGACATTTTGTCCCCAGAAACGGTGAGGGGCAAATAGAACTCTCCACCAAGAAACCAATTTTTTACATCTTCCTCTTGGTTTTTTCTTCTTATTGCCCCATGGTAGGATGTGGTCTTCAATTTGAAAGCCGTAACTCCTTGCTTTCTTAGTGAAGGGTTCTTTTGCCTAATTTTGATTTGCAGCAGCATGGTCCATTACCATAATTGGTTGCTCTTCTAGTTCAGTCCAGCACATGATTGGATTGTCCACATAAAAATCCTAACAAACTATTAGCTAAGCATCTCTTTTGATGTGAAGGAGTTTGATCTCTTCATCTTGAGCAATCTTCAATCCAAGCAACAGAGATTTGCATCCAGCTGTGTTGTTGGTGTTGCTAAATTATAAATTACATGAAGGAAGAATATCTCTTTGAGGATATATCAACACAGTCTAGACTCCATCATTGGTGGAAAAATTGCTGCCATCAGATTCCAGGTTCCAAGCATCATCAGAAGTTGATCTCCTATCATATTTCTCTTCATTAGAGATAGAAGATACTTCCTTTTTTATATTATGCCCTACCTATTTTCTTAACCTCTTGTTTGGATCAATTCCTGGATTATTATCTATAGGACTTTCATCTATAGAAACATGAACATTCTATGTGGTCAAGAAATAATTACCCCTGCTTAAAGACTCAAATAGAATTTTTGCTGCAGGGGCCGACATTTGGGTGACCACGTATTTTGCCTCTTTTTCAAGGAGCAATCTCTTCATTATGGCTTGGATAGGGATCCTTGCCTCAGATAGGTCCATGCTTAGTTCTCCTCCCATGTCCTTGAAAAAATTTCATCCAAGTAAAATGCCATAAGATGCTAGGATGTCAGCCACGAAGATAATCATCTTGATTCTCTTGTCTGGAAAGGCTACAAATGCAAATTGGGCATCTGTAATTTTCCCCAACAATGGTACTTGTTTATTTTCCATGGAGAAACATCTCCCAAAAGTCTTGGTTAATGTGAGGCCTAGAGACTTAGCTACTTTAGTAGGCATGACATTATCAGATGCCTTGGAATCAATCATGCAATTGTTGAGTTGATAACCATTTATCAATAAGGAAACATAGAAAGGTTCAATTTTCCCAGGGGCAGTTAGAGGAGTAATGACAAGATTATTTGGAATGGGCATGTTCTTTGGGGAATCAAAAATTATTTTCTTAACCTCTTGTCTTGCAGGGGTAGTTTGGTTCTTGACACATTGGACCAACTTATCCAATTGATCAAGATTGGACTGAAAATATTCAAATTTAGACATTTGAATTTTGGGCTTCTTGACATGATCAATTATGTCAAATGGCTGAATTAGACTAGGAATAGAGGAAAGAATTTCAACCTTTTAGGTTTTAGGAGGGATGGGAGGAGGGATGGTTTGTGAAATTGAAGTAGAAGGTGAAGGTGAAATTGATGTACCTACCTTTTGGGTGATCACCAGATCCTTTGACTAGAAAGGTAGTGGTTCCATGCTTAGCAATTATAATTAGTATTTGAGGTTGCTCCTCTATCTTCCCTTTATCAGCTTTCTAGACTGATTAGTTCTTGGATCTGGTAAACATTTCATATGATCCATCAATAGCTTTTCCTTTACTTCTAGGTTCATCCTGGTATTTTAGGAAACTAATGTGGGAGTTGCCAGCTGATTCTTCTTGATCCTCCATGAAGAGATCAACATCATTTTCTTGCTCAAAATCAAGTTGGAAAGAGAAAGAATGTTTTGTTTCCAAATATCCAACTATTGAGTTGGTTGGAGGAGCTTCAAGGGCAATTTTCCCTTGTGGGGGAGGAGGACGATCTGTCTACCCTTGATTCCTAGCAGCAATGCCTTGATATGACTAATTTGGAAATGTCCTTATTGGCATATCTTTATATGAAGGAGTAGAAGACATAGCTTGTGCCATTTGTCTTTTCAAGGCTAGCAGTTCATTCGTCAACTTTTACACCATTAGATATGTGGTGCCTATAGATGAATATTTAGAAGATGATGAGGGTCTATTTCTATTTAGATCTCTTCTTATCTTCCCTGCTAAGATGAGATCATGTTCTACCTCAGTGGCCAAAAGTTGAGCTATAGCAAGATCTATTTGACTAGCACATCTCAAAAGAAAACTCACTTCAAGTAACTGAGAATTAATGAAGAAGCATTTGAGATTCTCAACTGTAGGTTGAGTAGTTACAGGAATTATGTTCCTTAGTTTGTCAAATTTGGCTATGAAATCTCTTATTGTTTCATGAGGATATTTCTTCATCTGTGTGAGTTAAGCTAAAAGGGCATATGCATCTTTTGTAGGTTTGAATCTAGATTCAAACTTAGCTTTGAGGGTATTCCAATCAGTTATTGACTGAGCCTATAAATGATAAAACCAATCTATAACAACACGTTGTAATGTTTCTACAAATAGCCTAACTGCTACATCTTCAAATTCTAATCCAATTATGCCATAGGCTATGCTAAAGGATGCAATGTGTTCATCAGGATGAACTTCTCCATCACCATAGAATTTGGGGAAATTCTTCCTTGAACTATGTGGAAGCTCATGTAGAGGTGGAGTAAGATTGAGAGGACCAAAAGAATTACCCCAGGTGCCTTGAACTACCATTATATGACTATGAAAAGGAGGAATAACAAATCTCAGATAGATAATTATTGGCAAAGCTTTATCAACAGTAGAAGTGGATACTTCGTTTGGCAATGGAGATCTAAATTTACTTGGAGGAAAGCTCTTGGTTCATTAGAGGTGAGATGGTGAAGGGAACAGATCAAAATTACTTTTTCGTACCAACTCGAATACAGGGTCAACAATACCTTTAGCCCTTTGGATTTGTGTATACCTTTAATCTGCCAAATTGTGAAACAAAAATGGAAAAGAATTGACCTTGCTTTAGTTTGAAGCTTGAGGCTTTAAACTGTGCGTTCTTTCCCAGTTAGTGTGGAGGTGAATGGTAAGGTTATAATAATAATGGGTAAAACATAGAAATGAAATGGAGTCTACAATGGATAATGGTAGAGATTGATTCCATTTGAAACTTGAGGTTTTAGAATGCACATAACTATATCTCCAGCAAAGTCACCAAAAACTCTTGGTTGAATATTTTGTCGATCAGTGTACTGATAAACAAAATAGGTCTGATTAGCCAACGTAGGAAGATTAGTCATCCAAATGTGTAGGTTCACCACATCAAAAGGGTACTAATCTCTCCTCTCATCAAGGGTAGGTTACCTATATATATATATATATATATATATATATATATATAACATAATACTCAAGGGTAGGATAAACCATCCATCTCTCCTTTTTTAGAGATGATGCATGCAAATCAAAGGAGAAATCTCATGGGAAATGACAAAAATCACTCCTCTTTTTTTAGAATTACTATTCAACAAAGCACACCAATCTTCCTGGTAGTAATTGCAAAATGTAACCAAGGATGTAGTAACTAGCAAATTGAGATGTAACACAAAGTCTCCACCTCAATTTCCTAAGTGTGAGATACGAAGGACAAATGAGGGCAAAAATTCATCCCAAGGTCCTTTACATAGAAATGAAAAGAAAACACACTAAAGGCAATAATGGGGGCATAAAATCTCTCCATAGTTGACTTTAGGACACCTTCCTAACTACTTTCACTAATTCTAATTATTGAATTAAAGGAACAAAAAATATATTAAGGAAAAATACATAAGAACATTTTCCTCAACAACAAAGATATCACAACACAAGGTCTAAAAAGTCACTTGCTTTCTTATTCCAGTAACAAAATATGATCAACAATCTGAGCTCAAAGTTTCAGTAATGCCTTTCAATTTAGGCAGAGTTTTATTTTTGATTATCAGAGAGAGATATCCTTTTACAATAACAAGAGAGTCCCTTATATAGCCTCTTGAAGAAGGACTTGGGATTAGTAAGACATCATGTTGCATTTCATTTTATTAAGAAGACATGCTAGAATTTAGGGACATTTACCCATTTTCTTTTCTCAATGTAGAGAAATGGGTCATGCTATTGAAAGTTTGCATCTTTCAATATCCACTTGGCGGTCTACTTCTAGAAACATATTTGATGTGCAAATGTTTCTGGTCATTCTTGCTCTTTACTCTCCTTTCAGTGATTCTTCTTTTTGGTCTTGGCCTTAAAGACTTTGAATGCATTTGGGTCTATTTTGGGTTGGGAAGAGCTCCCCACAAGGGTATTTGTCCTTCGAGTAGTCTTCAGATGGCCTTCAGGCTTCTTTTGGTAGGTTGCTAAGTTCTTTGCCTCTTCTTTAAGGCTTTTCAAAATCAACGGTTATTTTATGAACCTTGAAATTGATGTTCACCCACCCATCACTACATTTTAATTTCCAATGGCTAGTTCATTATTCTTGACTTTGACATCTTCAGGAATGTCACCCCTTGGACTTTCTTCAACCTTATCTTGATTCAGCCTTTTCTGCTACTTGCTTCCTTTAGATTTCTTGTTTTGCATCCTCTTGAAGGGAAGGTGACCCTTCGGCTTTAGGGAAGTTTCCTTTAATTTGGTAGTCAAGAGTCCTCCACAAGGTCACCTACCCTTCAGGGTCCTTCAGCAGCCTTTTGTCTTTAGAGTCCTTCAGACCTTTTCTATGAACTTTTTCTACAGACATTTTCATGTGGACAAAAAGTCTACAAGAATTTTGTCAGCTACTTTTTCTTTGGCCTTCAAAAATTCTTTCAGGCTTTTCTCGCACAACTTCCCCAAATTTCTTTAGACTTTTTATCCAATGGA
Source organism: Torreya grandis (assembly GCA_037957365.1). Taxonomy (NCBI): domain Eukaryota; kingdom Viridiplantae; phylum Streptophyta; class Pinopsida; order Cupressales; family Taxaceae; genus Torreya; species Torreya grandis. The sequence goes on from JARHVA010002411.1 coordinate 90,390, forward strand.
ATTCCTTCATACATAAGTCTGAAAGAATTCAATTCTTGCCTTAGTCTTTTCGCCAGGCTTTGATTTATTTTTTGATCTTTTCTTTCTTTTAGAGGAAAAAGTCTGGAGGAATTCTTTCAAACAATTTCCTTGAAGGAATTATCTCTTTATTACTTTTGCTAGGGGAAATTTTCTCAAGGAAATCCCTTTGCTCTTTTAGCCTTTGAATTGGTCCATTTGCCTTCTTCTTTCCCTCCACAAGGGCTATTTGAGCTTTTGGCTTTGGGGCACTCCTTTGAACTTGATGCTTGAACTGACCGATTGAACCAACTTTGGTTCAATGGTTCAATGGTTCATTCCCTTTGACTACTTGAACCAAGATTCTTTGAAACAAGCCTTTGTTGAACCCATTTGAACGTTGAACCCATTGAACCTTTTGAACTAAAGTGGTTCAATGGTTCAAGCCTCAGAAACCTGTTGAACCTTGATTGAAACTACTTGTTGAAGCCTTTGAACCTATTGAATGATTAGTTCGTCACTTCCTTGTTCTTTCTAAGCTCTTTGATCTTAATTATACTAGTTGAACCTTTAAAGCTATGAACTCATTAAACCCTTTGTTCAAGGTTCAATGGTTCAATCAGTTCATTTTGTTTGTTTGGATAAGTCCTTTTGATCTTTTTTGAACCAAACGTGTTGAACCATTTGGTTGTTGAACCTATGAACCAAAGTGGTTCAATGGTTCAAGCCTTTTTCTCTTTGATAAGTGTTTTGAAGTGATTGAACCTTGAAGCAGTTGAACTTTGAACCTTGACAAATGCGCTTAACTCTTGTTGCTGATGTTGAACCTTTAAACCCATTAAACCAAAATGGTTTAAGGTTCAACGGTTCAATGGTTCAATCCTTGTTTAGAAGCTTGCCGATGAAATATTTTGGTTGAGCTTTGTCATTGAACCAGCTGATTGAAATTGCCTAAGTGTTGAGAGCTTGCTTCTTTCCTATAGAGTCCATAAAAATCAACCTATGAAGTCTGTTGAACTTGGCCTATAGATTCCATAGATTTTCTTCCTACAGAGTCTCTAGATTTAAGCCTGTAGAGTCTATAGATTCAAGCATGTAGAATCCATAGATTTAAGCTTGCATAATCCATAGAAATCAAGCCTACAGACTCTATAGATTCAAGCCTATAGAGTCCATAGATTTTTGAGAAGCTTGAGAAATGTGGAATTTGAATGCTCAAAACAAATTTTGAGAAGGGAAGAGATTATTTTGGTCTGTAGGACCAAAATAGTTCAAATGTTGTCCCAAAAATGAGTGATATTTTTTGGGGGAAAACAATGTGAACTAGAGTACATATGTCCAAATAAGGTCATAAAATAATGTGATACATTTTAATATACATGGAGTTTTATAAATTAAAATATATTTTGATAACACGTGTAATCCCATACAATTAAGATAGGATAATTGGTTTCCAGTTGGCTAGAACTAGTTATTGTAGTGAAAATTTTCCTTATGGATTTCACTACCCATTTATGTTATTTTTTGTTGATTCTACTTTCTACTCTCCATGCTGAATTCAAATTCTAATTAAAAAATTGATTATATAGTTGGATTTTCATGGATTAATTTGTGATTTTTTTATGGGATCAAGAAAAAAATTAATTGACTTAATAAAATTAGTAATTCTTTTTAAAATTAATTAATTTTAATTAATCTCATGAAAAAAAATTAAAAAGGGATTACCTAGAGAAATTTATAATTTTGGGAACAATTAGTAAATTAGTTATTTTTATAATTAATATTTTATTTTAAATTCAAAATCATAAGTGCACATAATGTTATAAAATTACAAAATAATAAAATCAAAACAATATAAAACTTTAGTTAGATGGAATTAAATCTAGGATGGGTTAGTGCAATGAATGTATTTAAAACTTACTTTGTGGATTTAAATAATGAAAAAAGGATAAAATAAAAATCTTTTTTTTTTAATTTATTTCAATCTCTTGTAGAAGATTTAGTCTCACCTTTGTGTGTGGGATATTTAATTTTTCTTGGTTTGACCAATGGAATGCAAGTAAGTAGGTGAGATCAATATTTGGATTTATGGGTTTAGATGTTATTTTATTTTTTATTATATATTATATTCATAGATTTATAATGTATTTTTTTTCACTTTTTTTGGTTTTGCACAAATCACCATGTTTTGAAACTTTGCGTTGAAAAATCTATGTATGCACTTTGTATCAAGTGAACCAAATCTGATTTTATAAGAGAATTTGTAAGTTTGGAAAGCATTTTGTTTCCATTAAATATTTTATTAATATTTCCATTTTTATGTGATATAGTGTATTTTAAACAATTTCATATAATCCCATGTTATTATTGTGGTTTTAAGCATTTATTCTAATGTGGGTTTCTCATCTTCACCTCTATCTACCTCCATTATTTTCCCATTTTCATCTTACACCATATCCCTTTTTTCCCTTTTGTGATTTTTGGTTAAATGTAAATAAGATAATAAAAATTTATCCTATGAGAGAGTTTCCCATCTCAAATGTAAATAAAAATTAGTTTCATTGAGTTAACCTAGCTTGATGGTCCTCTCTTTCTCCACGTAGTTATTTTCATTAGTATATTAGGTAGTTCTCCCCATATTCATGAGGATTGGAAATTTTCACCTTCCCTAAACAAGATCCAAAATATTTATAGAAATTTTTGTAATAGTCACCCAAACTCTCTATGTGCTTCAACTAGGAATCACAATTTTCTCTTATTCATAAAAAATGAAGCATAATTGTTAACATAAAGTCTGTTACTTGGTTACAAATAATTATTTAATTTGAGATAAATCTAGTTATAATTAATATAGTGTATAGGTTATTATTATGCTTTTATAATTATTTAGTATGTGCATTAAAACAATTATGTAGTGAATTAATTCACATACATATACATAGTACAAAGATATTTTCCTACTCTAACTCTCTTTATATATGTATGTATCTGTGTGTGTGTGTGTGTGTGTGTGTGTGTGTGTGTGTGTGTGTGTACACACACACACACACACACACACACACACACACACACACACACACACACACACACACACACACACACACACACTCAGAAAGAACATTAGACTTCACAAATTTATTTTTTATATACCTCTACACTCTAATATTATGCTTTGTTATCACTTATATTATATAATATCACATATATAATATATAATTTGTTTTTTATTTTATATATCCTTTTTATTTTACCTTATTAAAAAATAAATTTATAAATACTAACTCAATACCTTTTACAATATAACATCATTGTATTTGTATGACATGCATTATATTCATATATATTGTCTTTTATTACTAAATGTTACAAAATGTTACCAAGTTTCCCAAGTTGGTAAAAGGGTCTTATCCATTGTCTTAGAGATATATTAGATTGTTGTGGTAAATATGGAGTATCTATAGTGATCATTTACAAGATTTTATTTAGCTAAAGAATCATGCCAACATTTTCCTATATTTAATAAATTTGTCTTATCCTTGAGATATATCTAAAAAATCATAGTAGTGATAATCAAAAATATATCATTCACCATAGTATAAAAGGACTACAAAATTTAGAAGATAACATGATCAATAACTATAAACTTAGATGTCTCAAAAAAATATAAAACACAAATTATATATTATATATGTGATATTATATAATATAAGTGATAACAAAGCATAATATTAGAGTGTAGAGGTATATAAAAAATAAATTTGTGAAGTCTAATGTTCTTTCTGAGTGTGTGTGTGTGTGTGTGTGTGTGTGTGTGTGTGTGTGTGTGTGTGTGTGTGTGTGTGTGTGTAGACACACACACACACACACACACACACACACACACACACACACACACACACACACACACACACACACACACACACACACACACACACACACACACACACACACACACACACACACACTCAGAAAGAACATTAGACTTCACAAATTTATTTTTTATATACCTCTACACTCTAATATTATGCTTTGTTATCACTTATATTATATAATATCACATATATAATATATAATTTGTGTTTTATTTTATATATCCTTTTTATTGTACCTTATTAAAAAATAAATTTATAAATATTAACTCAATACCTTTTACAATATAACATCATTGTATTTGTATGACATGCATTATATTCATATATATTGTCTTTTATTACTAAATGTTACAAAATGTTACCAAGTTTCCCAAGTTGGTAAAAGGCTCTTATCCATTGTCTTAGAGATATATTGGATTGTTGTGGTAAATATGGAGTATCTATAGTGATCATTTATAAGATTTTATTTAGCTAAAGAATCATGCCAACATTTTCCTATATTTAATAAATTTGTCTTATCCTTGAGATATATCTAAAAAATCATAGTAGTGATAATCAAAAATATATCATTCACCATAGTATAAAAGGACTACAAAATTTAGAAGATAACATGATCAATAACTATAAACTTAGATGTCTCAAAAAAATATAAAAGTATACTTGCTTGAATCACCTAGATGGATTTATAGGCAAATTATATCATTTAAAATTAATGTCATTGCTTATTCTTGGTGGATCACCCCTCCTTGGGTAAGTATTTCTCATGTTTTCTACCATGGTTTTGGATAAGATCTCCCATTTTAGTAATATGGCATTGACATCGAATATATTATATTCCAATGAAATATATTCATTGGTTTCCTCAACCACATCCCTTGGATATGGTTAAACCACCAATTTATTTTACTATGCCTCATGACATGCTATTTAAATATCCATTTTCTTCACCTAACTACTCAATAGTGTTCCATAGTCCTCCATCTCTTCCAAAATAATTATTCTCTAAGATTGATTCCATCTATATTAATTTTATGTGTAAATACATTTGATTTGGTAATATTTTAAATGGAATACATTATCACCAAAGTTAGGTGAGTAAATATTAAACTACCTCTCCAAGTCCTCCAATTATTTATTTTTCTCGAGCCTACAAAGGCCAACTTATAGCATATGAAAATTACATAACTAAACATGTGATGGCCTTTTGAACCTTATTTAGTTATTATTTTTATTCATTCCTATTTATTTGTTTTTCTCATATGAGTGGCCCCAATATTTATTCTTCATAATTTTATATAGCCTATGCTTTGATCAAGGTGTTTTCCACTTTGTCTCTTGAGTGGTTGATTAAATTATCCAATGTATCCTCTAATAATTATTATATCAACAATGTTGAATCTGGATCATAATTTTTCCTAGTGGTGGTTAAGCCAATGAGATACCTTATAATCCCTTCCTCTAGATACACAAACCTCATCATATAATATATTTGAATTAGGGTCTCCCTAGATAAATATTTTTCTATTGATGGCATATTTTTTAGGTCTATCCCAATAATTGATCCTTTTGTGGGTTGTAGTAAGAAATATCATATTATTATAGTGGATGTCAACTATATATGTTAAGATAAATCTAATTTGATTGTCCTTATGGGTGAAACAATCCCCAAAAAAATTGATAATTTTTTCTTTTTAGAGTATGAAATGACACTATGTGTAAGACCTACACTCAACTGATGTCATGAGATAGCGTACTATTTGGTTGCACTCTCATTTTCTATAACCAACATCTTATTAAGTGGCAGTAAACACTTAGCCAAGGTTACATCACCATTAAATAATTCTATAAGGGAGGTATTCATCAAAAGGGATGATATAGTTTGGGATGTATTGGTGTGTGCAAGCAAACTGATATAATCTAAACTCAATACTCAGTGTAAAAAACTGATAATAGGATCATTTAAAATTTTTATAATCCTACTTAATCATCTTAATCTACTAATAGATTTGGGTTGGAGGTTTAGAGGATAAAATTATTACCTCATGAATCCATTAAAACTACAAATAGAGCAATAAAGGAAACTCAACTAGATCACCCCAGAGTTTAACTTAGAGTTAATATTTAGCATAAATAAGGATAGAAAAAATATCATCCAAGTAAACATCAAATTATAAGAACCCAACCAGCTATAACATTACTTGCACACTTGAATTATATTTAGTATCATAACAACCATTAATAGGAAGATGAATCCTAAACATAATATCATAAAGGTACACATGGGTTTTCATTTCAACACACCACTTGGGTCCTCTATTTTATGTCCCAATGGTTCATCAATACCAAAATTAGTGGCATTATTTAATTACCTCTATATAAATGAGATTACTCAAATGCAATATTTTTCACAATTAGTGTTGGCCTCATTAAGGGAAATTGATAATTCACATTGTTGGTAAAAAGGATAATATTGTATTCCTTAACATGTTAATATATATTAAAAAGGGCTACCACTAAAGAGACAATAATAGGGCATTTATCCAAAACATAGAGCATCATTTAAAATCATGATACCATATGATAGAATCCAACCAATACTAATAGCATATTCTCAAAAAATCGAAACCAATATCTTCTAAAATATGCACCAAGATTAATAACAAAGTTATCAATATATTCATAAGTAAATAATGAAATATATTTTAATAATTTCATGACTTTCATTGAACTAAAATTTGATAGTCACCAAACTCCTTCCATTTGATCTTCAACAATTTCATTGCTTATGCAATAGAAATTCATAATAAATTTCAAATGTGGCATTTTAATAGAAACCACTAGGTCCCAATACCAAATCCAATATAAATTATGGCCCAATATAACTTTTGAAGACATCTTATTACATTTACCAAATAATAATGATAGAATATACATTTACAAGAGTATAAGTAAACAAGAAATGGATGGAACTGATGCTACTAAAAATTCAATGGCCAATTCAAATTGATTGAGTTATCAATTAATCAAGACACAAAATTGGAGAATTAAAAAACCAATAAAATTGAAGGAAGATGTCAACATTAAAAATGATGATTTATAGCTCAGTCATGGGTTTCAATCACCAATGCAAGCCTAGAATGGAGATGGGTCATCACCAATAAAAGGACCAAAAGAAAAAGATAATGATAATGTACAATGTAAATCTTAGATATATATAACCTTTCATAGGCACAAACATAAAGTGAGATGACCTCATAAATCATCATTGACACTCAATAATAACCATTATTTTCTTAACATAATTTAAATATTTTTATATCTTCCCATAAAGATAATAGAATCTTCTAAATATATAAATATGATTTTAAACATTTTTAGGTGAAACTACTTCTAAATCATATTGTTAGGTATTAGATGCACCCATCAGTTGATAACCAAATACTTTCAATTATCAAAATGAAGTATATAATAAACCCATAAATCAACAAGAGTATCAAAACATAACATTAAATATTAATTAAAAAATATAAACCATAATTTTCATAGCATAAACCAAGATATAATTACATCCATGTTTGATACTAGCATATCGTAAACCTATATCATGAAGAGGTATGCTCTACCATTAGCACAACTTCATAAGGTGATAAGAATAATTACTAAAATCACATTAGTATAAAATAATAAAAATTTCTTAACAATATCAATATGGAACTAAAACATCATTACTATTATAAGTGACTTTATAACTTTGTATGTGTTCATGTAAGTTCTTATATCAACCTATGTTTTTCCAATTTAAGCAAGTAGTGTCATTTCAAGGTAAGGTATAACATATCCATAATTTGATAAATATTTAAAAATCATAAAAATACACCTTTCATAACAAAATAAGAGGATAAAACATTCCAAAATAGAATGAGAATTCAACCCAACTAGGTCAATTTTAGTAGTGGGCCAAAATGAGTAATTGAATAAGAAGTTAAGACTCATATCACCTTGTAACACTCTATGTTAGTAGATTATATTTTAAGGGGAAATCAATTTGGGTTGTTATTTTACATCAATGTATTTTTGGGACCTAACTTTAATGGAAATATGAACCATTATGGGTTCATTATGAATTTGTGAGACTTCATAGTGAACCCATAATGCATTAAAAAAATACATACCCATTATTAGGCTACGCTTGCATCTTTCACTCTATTTTATTTTACAATACTACTATTAATAACCTATTTAAATTTTGGTTACCTAATAATATTTGGGTTTGGTAAAGGGTTTATCTTTTATATTTTACCTATGCATGACATTTGGAAAAATCATATTTATGAGTTTTGAATTAAAATGGTATTTTGTTTGTTATGGGCTAAGCCCTAAGAGGGAAAACTAAATCAAAATTGTATGATATTTTTTATGGAAATTTGTTTTTTTTACAATATCTTGATTCTATTTAATATCAATGTTTCTTAATATATATTGATTCCCCTTATTCTACTTGAACCCATGTTTGACCATTTCAACCCTATATTGGGCAAGGAAAGACAATTTGTTAATAAAGGGAAGACATTGAACACATTTTCTATAACTGAAATAGGGTAAAAGATAATAGTAATGCAACTCCAAATATATCCCATAACTTATCAAATAGAGCCTAATTGGTTATAATCAATTTATATGTAGTAAGGGTTAATTATTTAAAAATTCCATCATAAATTACAAATACAACAATATAGACACAAGTATAAAATGGAATCCAAAAACAACACTTACTTTCATGGAAGATACAAACCAACATGAGTCCAATCTTATTTGTTTCCCATTCTTCCTTGCCCACCATGATTTACTTTTGCCCCATGGAAGACTAAGCTTCTTTTTCCATCCCCTTGTAGGCTCTGGATTCCTTTCCCCTTCCACTTTATGCTATAAGAATGTCATGGGATTTCATTTTAATCAAAACTTTAAAGCTAACTCCAAAGAACATTCCACTTGAAAACCTCCCCAACTCTATGATGTCCAACCTAGGGTTTATCCAAGGTAGGGAGTTCGATGCAACTACAAGCATTTACAAAAATAATGCATCAAGGTAGTGTTGGGTGATAATAAAATACCAATAATAAATATCAATAAAAACCTCCACCAATATTTTTACCATGGAGTGTGGGTCAACCCATAACATGATTAAAATAATATTATTTACCCATATACAAATCTAACCCATCACCAAAAACCCATCATGATGTCTTGTCAAGTCATGGCCCAGGAATGGACAAGTTGAGTCATTATTACTAATCACCACCTTCAAAAAGGCCCTAAAAATAGAAAACACCTAAGATGCTTAGGGTTCCATGTCATGACTCACATAAGCTTAATTCATAAATGAATTTAAAAACATCACATGGAATCAAATCCACTAATAAGAACATGGTACAAGGATATAATATTAACGTAATATGTAATGGGAAGTTAAACCCCTAACAACAACACTCATACACAAGAAAAGAATCCAAACACAAAATTCAAACATGGAAAAGAGAAACAATGGACTGATACTTCACTAACCTAAGAAAGGAAAATGTTAATAACTATCACACACACACACACACACACACACACAAATATGATGTAAACTAAAATTTACACAACACTAAGTAATTAAATAAAGACAAAAAAAATAAGTAAAAGACTCAAAACAACTAATGAATTTAAAAAATTATGTCACATCACATTTACCTATTTATATCAATCCCAAATAATCATAATTCTTTCTAATTATTGTCTCATCTACAAAAGTCAACTACTAAGTCTAGCTCACTTGACATGTGCTTATAACCACCAAATCTGAACATCATAAACATCTACTCTAGAAATAAATATCAATAATAATAAAATTTGATATATACAAAATATGAAACACATCATCAATGAATTAAGCATACACATAGACTATAATAATGAAACAATCATAATAAATCAATCATGATAATTAGAATTGTAACATCTAAGTTAGAATAATTAACTATAATAATAGTCAACATATCAATCAGAGACAAGCTAAAACTATTAAACCAATGTGTCAATAACAGCTACAATGCACTACTTGGTAGGGTTATGACATCTTCCCCCTCTTAGATAGGAGTTGTCTTAGTGACCATTTTAAATAAATAGGAATCATGTTTCCTAAAATAGATTCTATCACACTTTTTACAAAATGTTCCACAACACAGAACACTAATAACTATATTTTAGTAATGAAGCAACCACCTAGTAATTCTCTTACCTATTTACTTAATTAAAATAGTGTTATGTTAGCAACATAATTATATATTTTAGTATTAAAGCCCATTAAAATTATATTTATATTAACTCTTAGTATAATATGATGATATAACACAACTCAAAAATGGAAACGTTCAGCCTTACTTGCTAATATTACAAATATTATGATAAAGATAGTCACATCCCTCCAAAGAAATGTCTTATTAGTTCATGTGTCATCTTGTCACACCATGTTGAATAAATATGGAGATATATAATTTTCCCAACACTATATTTCCCTATGCATATAGACTTGGGAGCGTGATTTCTACTTGTTTATGACACACATGGCCATTTGTTTTCAATCAAAAGTTATTTACTACTTTGTAAAAAGTCTGCTACCTCAAAATTTGTTTTTACCTTATTAGAATTTCTAGATAGGATTTTTTAAAACAAACCCATTCTAAAATTAGTAAATTTATATCCACTCATGTATGTCTACCTATAATCCATCTAGGTAAAAGTAGACATTTTTGGACTTGTTGATCAAACTTCACCTTATTACTTGTCTAGCAAGAGGATTTTCATCACATTAAAAGTAGGGATTATAGATAATATCTCATATAGAGATAGAGACATTAATAAATTCTATCTTAGATATTCAAATATAGGTAAACATCTTGATAAATGTTGATCATTGTTCCTAGTGTTGCTGTTTGGCATTGATATTGTCATTGATGTCAAAGGTCCTTGAAGAAAGGTCTTCATGAGGTCACTAAAGAATGTAGCTATGATAAAGGATACATATCAGTTTTGTATTGATTATGAGAGTATAAGGCATGTGAACAAGATGTATAATAATTAAAAAGTGTTTCAATACTAGTTTTCAAACTTCAAGTGCTTGAGAAGCTTAGTCATAGCGTGAATCACAACTAGTAAATTCCTAGTGAGAAGGTTTGAGCATGGTGTGCTAGTGAGATGGATACACAGAGGAATAAGAGGTCATATGAGGCTACTTTATCATGCATATTAGGCATTATATCACTCATTGGAGTTTTAAGGTGAGCCTACCAGAGTAATACCTTAAGTCCAAGTCTACAACTAGACTAGTTCTAGACCCTACTTGACCTATTGAGGTTTCATGAGGTGTTTTAATTTCCTATAAAGTATTTAAATTAGTGTTTTATAATAATATAGGTTTCTTGAGTTTGATAATGATGTAGAGATTACATGGAAAAATATTGAAGCTCAGATTTTAGGCCTAATATGGTATGTAGGTTAATGTCTAAGAGAATAGAGAGAGAGAGAGAGAGAGAGAGAGAGAGAGAGAGAGAGAGAGAGAGAGAGAGAGAGAGAGAGAGAGAGAGAGAGAGAGAGAGAGAGAGAGAGAGAGAGAGAGAGAGAGAGAGAGAGAGAGAGAGAGAGTACAATCTAATGGGGTATGATGTTTTATTTCCAAGGAAAGTATGGATATATGATTTTTTACATTGGTATTAATTTTTTTTCAATCATTCTCACAATGTTTTAAGTCGTGATTTGCAAGATAAGGCATGAAAAGTGGTTTTGAGGTATCTTATGTACACAAAATGATGAGTTTTGAATCTGAAAATAACTTTTAGGTGTTCATTGACATGTGTAATTTCAGCATGGGAAAACAATATATTAATTATATATGGGTAAGGGTCTTAGATAATATCTCTAGGAATTAGTTTTGGAAATGAGGGGCAATCCTTTATGAATAATTGTTAACATCTAAAATAATGTTAACCATCTCTAAAACCCTAAAAATGACCCAATGAGAAATATATTGTTTAAAACATCCCATAATGTAGTTATATGTCTATTTAAGTGATTTAAATTTGTATTCAACTCTCCCAATCACCTCTAGGTGTGATTGGTTTGTTAGGTGAGTGAGTAGACCCTATAAGAAAGGCCTTTTATCTTGGAAATTTGATGTAACTGTCAGAGTTGAACAATTCAAAATTGATAAATGGATAGAGTAAAAAAATTGAGACTTGTATTTTTTTTACATGGTGGTTTATGATCATGTTATATCCCTCATTTTTTCTAAATTGGTCATTAAATTTGACTAGTCCTTAACAAGACTAATGATGCAAATAGTGAGAAACCTAGGTAGATGTGAGAAGGTTATTAAGGACATGTTATCATGGATTAGGGATGAAAAAAGGTAATTTTAATACATTTTCATTTTTAATATAATTTTTGGATATATTTTTATGTAGTAAAAAGTTTCTCACAAGTTGAGTTGTCTAGCTTAGTGTGGTCTGTATATAGTGAGGTCATGAGATTCATCTGTAAGACCAATATTTAGATTAGATAATTTTATACATTTATTTTATTTTGTTATAAGGAAATTTTAGGACAATATTAATGCATTATAAGTCCTTTATGTTTTTCCTTTAGGTGTTATAAGTTCAAGTTTCCATGACTATGTTTTGAGCCTAGTTGGTAGTTCTAAGTGGGTTATTTGTAGAGAAAGCTTTACATCCTTTTTCCACAAGTTATGAACTTTAAAACATATGGTTATTAAATAAAGGTAATTTATATTTTATATGTGTTATTTTCTTCCATGTTTTTTTCTAAACATATTATTTATGCTTTAATTGTTCAAGACAAATTTTCTAGGTATGCACATGCCTAATTATGAACAATACTAATCGTGTGCTTCAAGTGGTGATTGGATATAAAAGGTATCATAGACCTAATATGAGATTAATATGGGTTTATTTCATTTAAATATTATATTTTCCTATATTTTTAGGATTTTAAGGTGTTCCAAGGAGTTTAAATGGTGATGTGTGTTAATGAAGGCCTAATTAAATTAGGTCTCCTTAAGGCCTAAAAGGGGTGTTGGTCCTATATACTATGACTGACCTATTATATTTTTTGATTCATATTTTTAGCATGTAATAAGTACTATTTTAATTAAAATATAGGTTTTTAAGTGTTTATGTCTAAACAAGAGGTGTATACGCAAGAGTCTAGTATATGAACAATGTCTAATAGGCCTAATGGACTAGTTTTTTAGAATGAGTGAGTTGAAGCAACTAATATATATATTTGAAGAGATGAAGGATGTATTTTAGATGATTATAATGGTATATATAAACTATCATGAAAATATAATATGGGTAGTGTAGATGAATATCAAGTCCAAATGTCCTAATTTATCTTGTAGAGACCTACTTAAACGAAGGAGCCAAGAAGGCAGTTTGAGAGGGATAAGAGTGTGAAGAGTTAAATAAGTGGTCATAATCAGATATTTGAGAAATAAGGTTATATGAAGGTCATAAAAACAATCAAGTATCTAATTTTATGATGAGTCATCTAGGGTGTTCGTGTCTCCTTAAAAGTGGGTGGTTACTAAAGCCTAGTCAAGTAGGTATTTGGCTAGTTGGGGTTGGTTCTCCATGTGAAATTAGTGATTCAATAAATATTTATGTTTGTATTATATAGTCCATTTTCAAATATCAATTTTTCTCTTCCCCTTGGGAGATTCCCATTCATATATGTGTTTCTTATGTTATGCTCATATGAATGACTCTTTATGCATTATTATATCTTTGTATTGATTTGATGGTTGAAGGAATGGTAAAGTAAATGTGAAATAATGTTTTAAGAGATTGATTCACCCCTCCCTCTTATTAATTATGTCTCCATTAATTGGTATTAGATACTAGTCCTTTTAAGTCAAGTCTAATAGCTTTAAGGTGATCCTAAGAAGCACAAGATGTCTTGTGATCAATAGGAAGAAGAAAACATGTATGATGAAGAAGTATACAATGATAGTGAATAAGGAGAAACTGAAGTAGACCTTGAATTTGAGATCATAATAGTTGTTTATGATTTGAAGCATCTAAATAAAACTATCAAAGACATTAGTACTTAGTTATAAGGTGTCAACACAAGGTTTAAGTCAAAGTAGGTTGAGTATGACCAATTAAAGATAGAGATAGATTCCTTGAAGGTTGAGAATGAGTAACTAATAGAAAAAATGAGCAATTTTGACAGAGAGTGTGAGAAGTCATAAAAATTCAAGAGTAAAAACATAAAAATACTAATTAGGAAGCCTAATGTAATAAAGTAAAAGTCATCATGGGACTATGGAAAAGGAGTAATTAGTCAAGATATATATATATATATATATATATATATATATATATATATATATATTGTAATATGGGACACATTTCAAGATTATTCTCTAATAGAGTTAGAAGGCCCTCAAATTTTAATAAGACATATGAAGCTCCTATAATTAATAAGAGTGATAAAAAATTAGTATATAATCCAAATCAAGTTAGGATGGATCATATTAATCTCAAGAGTAAAGATGGAATATTTTCAAATGAGGAAAAAATTTCAAAGAGGATTATGTGTTAGCTCAGACTGCCTTTCACATTCAAGATGAGGGCATGAAATTGTATATATATAGTAGTTGATAAATCCACATTATAGGAGATATAAATAATTTCATCTCATTGAATTTTTTGTTGTAAGAATAATGAGGTTTGAAGACAACACAATTACCAATATAGTTGGTAAGGGTGACTTGAGTTTGGATAATGCGAAGGCCAAGACACAAAATGTGTTGTATGTGGAAGGTTTGAAACATAACCTGATTAATGTAAGTCAAATGTATAATTAATGGCACACACTAAAATTTAAAGATATATGGTGCGAGATAAGGAGATATAAATTAAGAAGGCTAATTACCAATGCTAAAAGGTTTGAGAACAATCTATATGTCTTGAATTAGATCAAGAAGAAGACATGTTTTATTCACAAGATAGATGAAAGTTGGATATGGAATAGAAGGATAGGTCACATAAAATTTTATAATATGGTCAAGATTATCACTAAATTTTTTATGAATAACATTCCTAAGATCACCAAACCTACAAACATACTTTACAAGGCATGTCAACATGGCAAGCAGACTAGAAGAAGGTTAAAGTCTAAGGAGTACTCTGCTACAAGACCCTTGGAGTTAATACACATTTATTTATATTATCCTAAAATAGTTCAAAGCATTTATGGATATATTTACTTCTTTTTAATCATATATTATTACATAATAATGACTTGGGTTGCATTCTTGAAAAATAGGTTAGAAGCTCTTGACAAGTTCAAGGCATTGAATGCTCTTGTTGAGAATGAGAATAATGGTAAGATCAAGTACCTAAGATATGATAGAGGAGAATATTTTTTGTCTAATTATTTTTATGACTTATATGAGGTTCATGAAATAAGGATATAATTTTTAGCAACTAGGACACCTCAATAGAATAGAGTAGTGGAAAGGAAGAATATGATAGTTCAAGAGATGGCTAGAACTATACTAAATGAGTCTATATTGTATAATGGATATTAAAGAGATATAGTAAGAAATATAGTCTAAATTTTTAATACAAGACATATAATAAAAAATGGAAACAATAATCCATATGAACTATGGAAGGTTAGACCTACCAATGTAGAACACTTTAGAGTGTTTGGGAGCAAATGTTTCATCGAAAGAGATGATGAAGACTTGGGAAAGATTGATTCCAGATCTGATGATGGTATGTTATTAGGATAATAATAAATAATTTCAGCATATATATGTTATAACAAGAGACTAAAAAATATAGTGGAAAGCACCAATGGGAAGATTGATGAAATAAGGAAATCACACTCATAGTCAAACAACACTTTAGAGAATTTAGACTTTAAGACTGAAGAGGATACGATAGAGATTAAAGAGGAATAATAATAATTTTAAAAGAGATAGGAATCAAAAGGACCCTCAATATAAATATAAATTGATCACCTTGAATCTCAAATCATTGGAAATAAGAATACAGGTATGCAAACAAGCATAAGACTGGTAAGTAATTTAACTCAAGAGAATGTTGCTCTAATATCCAAGATTGAACATAAGAGTCTTATAGAAGAAATTTAAAAAAAAAAATTATAGGTGATATGAATGAGTATTTAAACCAAATATAAAATAATGAGACTTGGGAACTAGCTCCAAGTCCTAAAGACAAGAATGTCATTAACACAAAATGGGTGTTTAGAAACAAGTTAAATGATAATAGAGTGCTCACTAGGAACAAGGATATATTGGTATGCAAGGGATATTCACAAGTTTAAGGGGTATAACTTGAGGATACATTTTCACTAATATAAATATTTTAGGCCATCATATTATTTATATCATATGTAGGATTCAAAGGATTCAAGGTATACTAGATGGATGTCAAATCTATCTTTTTAAATGGGAATTTGGAAGAGGAAATGCACATTGAAAAACCTAATGGTTTATAAATATTAGATAATAAATACTATTTTTTTAAATTTAAAAATGCTCTCTATGGTTTAAATAAAGCTCCTACAGCTTGGTATGCTAGGTTAGATGGGTATGTATTGGATCAAGGATTCAAAAGAGGAGTTGTAGATAGTAATCTATACATCAAAATAGAAGATGACCATTAATTGATAGTATTTATCTATATGGATGACATAATATTTCCTTTAAACAATGATAAAATGACCAACGAATTTTCAAATGTGATGAACAAAGAATTTGAGATGTCCATGCTAGGATAACTATCATTCTTTCTTAGGTTATAAATCACTAAATCTAAAAAGGGTATATTCATCTCATAAGCTAAGTATATAATAAAGATGTTAAATATGTTTGATATGGAATATTTATGAGTTTTTAGTATACCCATGATCATACGGTATGAGTTGACAAATGAAGATGAGTCCTCAAAGGTCAATCAAATGTCATATAGGTCAATGATTAGAAGTTTTTTATACACCATAGCTGTTAGAATTGACATCATGTAAGTAGTAGATCTTGTGGGAAGGTTTCAAGTAGATCCAAAGGAAAGTCATCTAAAATTAGTCAAAAAGATACTCAGGTGTATTAGGTGTACTATGGAATATGGATTGTGGTATCCAAGAAGTAATGAGCTCAATTTGATAGCCTACACATATGTAGATTAGGTAAGAAGTATAGATGATAGCAAGAGTACCAATGGAGGAGATTTATTCTTAGGTGGTAGCCTAGTTTCATGGATAAGAAAGGAGTAAATATCAATAGAATTATAAACTTACGAGGATAATTAAATTTTAGTATGTTCATGTTGTAATCAAGTCTTATGGATGAGACAAACATTAAAAGACTACAAGGTAGAGTATGATGGTCTAGCCTTATCTATTGTGACAATACAAGTGATATAATAATCTCAAAGAACCTTGTCATACACTCAAGGACAAATCACATTCTCATCAAGTATAATTTTATAAGAGAATAGGTAAGTGAAAAAAGATTCAAACTTGAGTATGTTCCTAACAAATATCATATTATAAGCATCTTATCAAAAGTACTTCCTAAGTTATCTTTTGAACACCTAAGATAATAATTTGGTGTAATTACTTCCCATTAAAACCACTGAAGAATCCACATCACTTAGGTGGAGATAATCATGATAATTATCTCCAATAATAGGTGAGTTTCTCCAATAGGGTATGTATGGAGAAAGGGGGAACATGTTTGTGTTATATCTCTTAAACTCATAGTTTCATGTGTTGGCTATAAGGAGTGTGATCCAAGGAGTTGCAGACATAAATTTGTCATTTATGTTAAAGGGGTAGAAATAATCATATGGGGAGATAAGAATGATTAGTTTTGTATTGTATTTTCAATCAATTATTAAGGGGGATATTTTTGAGCATTGTTCCTATTGTTTAGGTTTGGCACTGATATTTGCATTGATGTCAAAGGTTCTTGAAGAAAGGTCTTCATGAGTTCATTGAATAATGTAGATATGAGAGAGTATATATATTAGTGTTAAAATTATTCTAAGATTATAAGGCATGTGAACAAGGTGTATAATAATCAAAGAGTGTTTCAAGACTAGTTGTCGAACTTCAAGTGCTTGAGAAGCCTAGTCATGGCATTAGTCATAGATAATAAAGTCCTAGTGATAGGGTTTGATCATGGTGACCTCATTATATTTATTAATAGAGGCATAAGACTTTGTATAAGGTTTATTGAGAATTCATATTAAGCACTAGATCACTCAAGATTATTTTAAGGTGATCTTACAGGAGTAAGACCTTAAGTTCAAGTCTACAACTAGACTAGTTCTATACCTTGGCTGACCTAATGAGGTGTTGTGAAGGAATATAAAGGATGTAAAGTATATTTTTGAGCATAATATAGGATTATTGAGTTTTATAATTATGTTTAAATTGCATGGAAAGAATCTTGAAGGTCAGCTTTTAGGCCTAATATGGTTTGTAGGTTGAGGTCTAAGAGAACAAAGAGATAGAGTATGATCTAATGGGGTATGAGGTTTTGTTTCAAATTAAAGTATGGATATATGAGTATTATAAAAGGTATGAAATGTTTTTTCAATAAATATCATAATGTTTTAAGTTATGTTTTGCAAGATAAGGCATGAAAAGTGGTTTTCAGGTCTCTCATGTGCACAAAATGATGGGTTTTGAACTTGAGAAAAACTTTTAGGTGTTCTTTAGAAAGTGTAACCTCTACATGTAAACTTGATATATTAAAGAGAGATTTTTAATGGTCTTAGATAATATCTCTATGAATTAGTTTTGTAAATGATGGGCAATCCTTAATGAACAATTGTTAACACCAGAAATAGTGTTAACCCTCTCTAAGACCCTAACAATGACCCGATGAGAGAGATCTTATTCAAAAAAACACATAATGTATAATTATTTATATTTAAGTTATTTTAGGTTTTATTCAACTCTCCAAAGAATCTCTAGGTGTAAATGGTTTGTGAGGTGAGTGAGTGGACCCTACATGAACGACTTTATTTCTCATAACTTTATTGTAACAATAAGAGTTGACCAAGTCAATGTTGATAAATAGATGGAGGAACAATATTTAGAATTTTATTTAATTTACATGGTGTTTTATAATTAGTTTATATCACTTATATGTTTTAAACAAATCATACAAATTGACCAATCGCTAATAGGCATAATGATGCAAATAGTTAGAAACCCAAGCAGAAGTGAGAAGGTGATTAGGGATGTGTTATCATGGATTAGGTATAAATAAAATTTCATGGATAAGTTATTAAATACCTATGATTAGTGTTAATATTGGATATATTTTTTTATATATCAAAAAATTTCTCAAAATTTGACATGTTTGGCTCAGTGAGGTCTGTGTATAGTGAGATCATGAGATTTATCTACAAGACCAATATTTCCATTAGATATGTTTGTTTGAATTTGTTATGAGGATGTTTCAGGATCATATACATGAATTTTATGCTTGATTTTTCTCCTTTAGGTGTAATAGTTTCAAGTTTTCATGACTGTGTTTTGAGGTTGTTGGTAGTTCTAAGTGGGCTATTTACAGATAAGGGTTTGAGTCCTTTTTCCCTGAGTTATGAAGTATAAATAATATGGTGATGAAAAAAAGGTCATTAATATGTTTTATATGTTTTTTTGGTTCATGGTTTTTTGGAATAAATATATTTATGATCAAATTATTCAAGACAAACTTTATGGGTATGCATAAACCTAATTGTGAACAGTACTAATGGCATGCTTCAAGTGGTGATTGGAGCTAAAATGTGTCATGGAAATAATATGGGATTAATAGGGTTATATTTTATTGAGTTATCATATTTTATTTCTTTTTGTGTAGTTTTAAGGTATTCCAACGAGTTTAGATGGTAACATATGCTAATGAAGGCCTCGTTGAATTAGGTCTCCTTAAAGCCTAAAAGGGTTTTTGGTCCTATATGTTATGAATAACTTATTTTAATGTTTTATTTATGTTTTTGGAATACAATAAGTTATATTATATTAAAATATAAGTTTTAAAGTTTTTATGGCCAATAAATAGGTGTGTGAGAAAGAGTTTAGCATAATAACAAGGCCTAATAGGCCAAATTAACTAGCTTTTGAGAATGAGTGAGTTGAAGTGAATGATATATAAAATTTAAGAGATAAAAGAGGTATTTAATACCATAATGGTGAATATAATATACCATGAAGACCTAATATGGGTACTATAGATGATTATTAAGTTTAGATGATCTAATCTATCTTCAAGAAACCTAGTTGAGCAAAGGATCCTGGAAGGTAGTTTGAAAGCGATAAGAGTGTGAAGAGATAAATAGGTGGTCAATATCAGTTTATTGAGAAACAAGGTAATATGAATTTCATTAAATCAATTATGTGGCTGACTTGGTGCTGAATCATCTAGGGGGTTGGTTCTCCTTGCAAGTGGGTTCTTGTTAAAGCTTAATCAAGTAGGTGCTTGGCTAGTTGGGGTTAGTGCTCTATATGAAGTTGGTGATTCACTAAATCATGATGTTTTTATTATATTAATATATTAAATTTTTAAATATTAGTGTGTTTTATTCCCCTTGATGGTTTCCCACTCATATATGTGTTTCTTGTGTTATACTCATGTGAATGACTCTTTCTATATTGTTATATCTTTATATTGATTTGAAGGTTCAAGGAATGTTGAAGTACATGTGAAATAAATTTTTAAGAGACTAATTAACCTTTTCCCCCTCTTAGGAATTATGTTTCAAAAAATTTGTATCATATCCTAGTCCTTTTAAGGCAAGTCTAATAGCTTGAAGTTTATCTTAAGAAGTATAACATATATTGTGACAAATAAAAAGAAGACATGTATGATGAAGAAGTCTATTATGACAATGGAGAAGGAGAAGCTGATTTATACCTTTAATTTGAGCTCATAGGATTTATTTATGATTTTAAACATAAAAATAAAACTATCAATGGTATCAATAGTCAGTTAGAAGGTGTCAACACAAGGTTTAAGTCAAATGAAGTTGAGTATGACTAGTTAAAGATAGAGATAGATTCCTTGAAGGTTGAGCATGATTAGCTCATAGAAAATATGAGAAATTTTGAGAGAGAGAGAGAAAATATAAAAATTAAATATTACCAATATGGAAATACTAATCAAGCATTAGTTTTGGAAATGAGGGTAGTCCTTTATGAACAGTCATTAACACTAAAACCAAGGTTAACCCTCTCTAAAACCCTAACAATGACCTGATGAGAAATATATTTTTATAAATATACCATAATTTATTGGTATGGATATTTAATTTAATTTATATTGTATTAAACTCTCCTAATCATATCCAAGTGTGATTGGTTTGTCAACTAACTAAGTGGACCCTATAGGAAAGGCCTTATTTCTCAAAAATTTATTATAGCAGCTAGAGTTGACCAAGTCAAAGTTATTAAATGGATGGAAGATAAATATTTATAATTTTATTTTATTTCAATGGTGTTTTATTATCATATTATATACCTTATGTGTTAAACTAGTTATATAATTTGACCAGTCGTTAATAGGCCTAGTGATGCAAATAGTGAGAAACCCAAGAAGAAGTGAGAAGGTGATTATAGATGTATTATCATGGATTAGAGATGAATATAAGTGTATGGATGAGTTTTTAAATAAATTTAATATATTTTAATTTTTTATATATGTTTTGGATATTATTTTATACATAAAAAAGTTTATAACAAGTTGAGTTGTCTAGCTCGGTGAGGTCTATGTACAATGAGGTCATTAGATTAGTTTGCAACACCAATAATTCCATTATATATTTTGATATATTTGGTTTTGGTTTTTATAAATATTTTTTAGGATAATATTACTAAATTTTAATTCTTCTATTATGTTCTTTTATGTGTCATAATTTCAAGTTTCCATGATTGTGTTTTGAGGCTAGTTGGCAGTTCTAAGTGGGCTATTTGCAGAGAAGGGTTTAAGTTATTTTGACTTGAGTTGTGAATTATAAATAATATTTTTATGAATATAAGGTTTTTAATATTTTTTTATGTGATTTTTAGCATGTTTTTTTTGAAAAATTGTGTTTATGCTTCAATTTTTCAAGATAGACTTTTCGGGTATGCTTGGACCTAATTGTGAACAACACTAATGGCATGCTTCAAGTGGTGATTGGCACTAAAATGTGTCATGGACCTAAGATTATATTATTATGGGTATATTTGTGTGATTTATTATATGTTTATTCCATTCTATTAGTTTGAATATTTTCCAAGGAGTTCAAAGGGTGATGTGTATTAATGAAGGCCTAATTGAATTAGGTCTCCTTAAGGCCTAAGAAGGGTTTTAGTCCTATATGTTATGAACAACCTAATATAATGTTTTATTAATGTTTTTGGAATTTTTTAAGGAATATTTTATAGAAAATATAAGTGTTTAAGTGTGTATATCCAACCAAGAGATGCATGAGCAAGAGTATAGTATAAGAACAAGGCCTAATAGGCCTAAGTGACCAATTTTTGAGAATGAGTGAGTTCAAGTGAATGATATATAACTTTAAATATATTAATTATGAATTTAAGACCATGAAAATGGTATATATAAACTATAATTATTATATAATAGGGGTAATATAAATTATTTTTAATGTCAAATGACCTAATACATCTTAAAGAGACCTAGTTGAGCGAAGGATTGTAGAAGGCAGTTTGTGAAGGAAAAGAGTGTGAAGAGATGAATAAGTGGTCATTATTAGCTGGATCTAAAAATAGGTGATCTAAATTTGATAAAATAAGTTAGGTGTATTTTTTGTGATGATTCATCTAGGGGGTTGGTGCCTCTTTACAAGTGTGTGCTTGTTAAAGCCTAGTCAAGTAGGTGATTGGATAGTTGGGGTTGGTGCTCCATGTAAAGTTGGTGCTTCACTAAATATTGATTTTTGTCTTATAAAAATATATTAAATTTTTAAAATATTAGTGTTTTTTCTTCCCCTTGAGGGTTTCCCACTCATATATGTGTTTCTTATGTTATTCTCATGTGAATGACTTTTTATGCATTACTATATCTTTGTATTGATTTGATGGTTCAAGGAATGTTAAATTAAATGTGAAAGAACATTTTAAGAGAATGATTCACCCCCCCCCCCAGTCATTTTTTTTTTCAACAATAAAAATAAATTTTTGGATAACCGTTTCTTTATTTCATCAAGTGTTCACCATAAAAATCTGCACTTTTTATGATAATTGTTGCACCCATCCAATTCCAACACAATCCCAAAAATTTGAAAATAGTGTTTTCCAACACATGGGTTATGATTGAACATAACCTCATAGAATTCATCACATAATTTTATCAAAAGACATTAAACCATATTAATTTGTTACATTTTATTCTAATAGTTACCATTCATGGGTTAATGCAACATCCTACACCAACCACATTAAACATCCAAGAAGCCATTCCAAGCATTCACATAAGACCCAAGGATTACATCATGCTCTCTATTAATGGTGATCTCACATGATGGTCAAATAATACCAATCCCACAATATTATAATCATCTATCAGATGTCATAACCCAACTTATATCACTCTATCAATGAGTTAAGTGCGTAGTTAGGATTTGTAATACTAACTGATCAGGGCTTTATGTTGCTCTTTTAGATCATAAAATTAGAACACATTCCAATAATTCTTAAAAAAATACAAAATATTCATTATATAATATATATTAGGTATTAAAAAAATAATACCTCATCCATATCATGTTTGCAATCAGGGGCTAATAAATGCATGTGTTTTAACAAGTACCACCTTGATAATTTTGTATAAATGTCTAGATTATAGTACTATTTAGTGTTTCATAAGAATATAATAATAATATTTAAAAAGGTTTATTTTTACAACACCCTCAAATAGGATTTTAAAGTAACACTTAATCCATATAGTGACCATTATTTACTAATATCCCATGCCCAACTTATGGCACTCATGGTGTACACCTTGAACAAATCATGTGACTACTTTGTGTAAAGGAGAAAAGTGGGTTTTTAGCCTATGAGAGACTCCACTTCCTCACCCATAACTGGTATAAATCATTATGTATATATTTATTCTCCACCCTTAAACTCATACATCAATCCTCATTACCAGAGTAGTGATGTAGGATTTCCCACACAAAACAACACTATACCCTAGAAAATTTCAATTGATAGAGGTTGGTTTCAAGAGGGGAAAGTTACATCACATAAATATTTTACGATCACTTTACCACATAATAACATGTTAAAAACACAAGGTCACACTTATTACATGACATGTAAATCAAACACTCATACAATAATTTAGAAAACAAAAATAAGGTTCACATGGTTGATTTCAAAAGTGGGAGACTCCTTACACAAGTGATTTATCATCATTTACATGTTCCATGGTTAAAAACATACAGTCATGTATATAAATTTATCATGCAACAATATTGAAACATGAAGCAAATGTGCAAGTCCAAATAGTTGACTAAATTTACAAGTACAAAGAAGTTATATGATTACATGGTTTAATATAATAAAAAAAAAACATAGGGGTTTACACAAGCTTCAATATTTTGACATCTAAGGAACCACATGAAATAGGAAATGCATACTTGATGTATGCTTTTTGATAATTCATGACATGTTATTTTCACATCACAATAATCCAAGACACTTTTTGGTGAAGCACAAGGTCCATGATTTTCATTAGTCTACTTGATATCCATATGGCATCCCATTGGTATAAAATATCTATAATAAATTACAACATGCTCAGTGTTAGGGATCTCATGTTTACTATCACCTACTTTCAAGTAAGATTGTGTTCCAACAAAGCCCATAAATCTATTTCCATGAGTTTTAGAAAGCTACCAATAATGGTTTCACTTTATGGATTAGATGGATCATGATACCCAATAACAATAGGAGTTTCCTAGAACATTTTAGATTTCCAAATAAATTCAATCATATTCACCCTACTAGGCCCTCTAAGATTGAACCATACCCTTGGACCTCCCAAGATATTATACCTCATCATCAAATGGATCACCCATGCAATCTATCAATCATCACCAAGGGATTGTTAATTGGTTACAAAAATAAGCTTATATCAATATTATTCCGATTTATTTACTGTAATAAGTCAAAGATTGAATAGTGATGCTTGCTTCTATGTAAAATCACTTTGTAGAAAGGGTGAACTTAGCCAATGCTCAAGGTGAATTTTATATCATTACCATGGGAATTATAATTTCCCATAATCATTAAGTTCAATTAAAAT
Source organism: Torreya grandis (assembly GCA_037957365.1). Lineage (NCBI taxonomy): Eukaryota > Viridiplantae > Streptophyta > Pinopsida > Cupressales > Taxaceae > Torreya > Torreya grandis. Next base: position 115,680 of record JARHVA010002411.1, read on the forward strand.
TCATAATAGACATCCTCATGGATGTAAAATATATCTATTATCATAATGAACATCCTCATGGATGCCAAAACTTAGTCCAAGATCAATTAAACAACATCATGGATGTATAATATATCTATGATCATCATAACATCCTTATGGAATCAAAACATATCCATGATAAAAATAAACATCATCATGGAATTAAAACATAAACCCACACTTAATAGCTTATAAGATTTTAGAGTTATAAAACCACAATCTTCTTTGTTCAACTTGAAAGAATCCAAATACCCATAAAAAGATCAAGCTTTAATTAAAATCAAGATGCTCCTTCACAAGTGGAGATCCCAAGCTTTATTGATTTACCCATGTAAATCAAATATTCTCACCCCATTCAACCCTTTAGTTTTAAGCCTAACCCTTGTTCTTCCTGATGTCATAATGTTCTAAGCATATATTGATGACTTTCCCATACAAGTAAATAATATATACTGAACATCATTTCCTCAATTCTAAGGGTGAAGATGTTATCACCAATCTCCTATCAACTTGTCCATAAAAATAAACATTCAATAGGTGATACTAGCCTTGACACAACTCAATTTTGGGAAGGGTTGACCCAACCAATGGTATGGGTAAGTATCAAAGTATTTTTACATAAATTAATAATTTATGCACATACAATTATATTTAAGAAATGAAATAATTTTCAACACCTTAGTATTATAAAACAAGGCATTGTATTAACCAATTCAAGAGACCAACTTTTCTTGTAAAATCACCACATAGTTTAGCTCAATGTAATAGTTATTAGTTCCTTGATAAAAACATTTTGATGTCCCAAAGTTCCATAGATCAGTAACATGTATCTAATACTACATGAAATAACCCCAATTTTTTGAGGGTAATTGCTACATTTTAGAGCATGAAACAACACTACATGTAGTACCCATGCACAACTGATGTCATGAGAAACCATACTATTTGGTTACAAATTTGTGTGATATAACCAATATCTTATTAGGTATAAGTAAACACTTAAACAAGGTTACATCATTGTTAAATAATTTTATAAAGCAGCTCTTCATTAAAATGGAGGATATAGTTTAGGGTGTATTGGTGCATGTGCACACACTAATATACTCTGAACTAAAGACTTAATACAAGGACTGATCATGGGAACATTTAATGGTTTGATAATGATACTTAAGCATCTCAATCTCCTAATATATTTGGGTAAAGGTTTGGATGATAAAACTATTCCCTCAGAAATCCACCACAACTGTGAATAGAGTAGCAAAGGAAACTCAAGTAGATCACCCTAGAGTTCATCTCAAAGTTAAGCCTTGGCATTAATAAGTATAGCAATAAAAGATCATCCAGGTAAACATCAACTTCTAAGGACCCAAAAAAATATAACCTTACATGCACACTTTAATTGTATTAAGTATCATAATAGCCATTACTAAGAAGAAGAATCTTGAACATAACTATATCATAAAGGTACAAATGGGTTTTCCTTTTGACACACCAATCAAGTCTTGTATTTAATATCCCAGTGGTTTTTCAACATTATAATTACTGGAATTATTAAATGATCCAAATTTTCCTTACCTCTACATAAATGAGGTTACCTAAATTCAAACTTTTTAACAATTAGTGTCACCTCATTAAGGATAATTGATAATTCACATGGTTGACAAAAAGGATAATATTTCATTCCTTAAAATGATAATAGATATGAACAAGGGATGCCACCAAAGAGACAAATATAGAGTGTTTTCCAATAAACATAATATCATTTAAAATCAAGGTACCATATGATATAATCCCACCAATACTAATAATGTAATCACAACCAATAAAAACTAATATCTTATATAATATGCACCAAAAGTAATAATGAAATTGTCAATATATTCACAAGTATACAATGTAATATATTTTAAGAATCTTATGACTTTAATTGTATTAAAATTTCATACTCCCCAAACTCATTCAATTTTATATTTCTCATTTTACTTTCTTATGCAATATAAATTCACAATAAATTGCAATTGTGGCATTCTAATAGGAACCAATAGGTCCCAATGTTAAAGTCAATAACAATTATGGCTCAATATAAGTTTTGAAGACATGTTATTAAATTTACCAAATAATAATAGCATATACATTTATAAGAGTATAAGTGACCAAAAAATGGATGGGACAAATGATACTAAAAATTGAATGGAAAATTAAAATTGCTTGAGCTATCAATTAATCAAGACACAGACTTGGAACATTGCAACAATCACTAAAATTGAAGGAAGATGTCAACATTAGAGTTAATGATTTATAACTCAGGCATGTGTTTCAATCACTAATTCAAGCCTAGAATAGAGGTGGATCATCACCAATAAAAGGACCAGAAAAGGAATATAATGACAAGGTATAACAGAACTCTTGATTGTACATAACCTTTAGTAGGCACAAACATAAAGTAAGACAGACTCATAACTTGTTTTTTACACTTAATAATAGACATTATTTTCATAACATGATTTAAATATTATTCATGTCTTCCCATAAAAATAATGGAAGATTATAAATATATAAATAATTGTTTAAATGTTTTTAGGCTAAACTAATTCCCAATCATACTGATAAGTATTAGATGCACCCATCCTTTGATACCCAAATCCTTTCAATTATCGAAATGAAGTATACACTAAACCCATAAATCAACAAGAGTATTAAAACATAACATTAAATATTAATTTGAAAATATAAAATAGAATTTTAATAGCATAAACCAAGAGATAATTGTAGCCACATTTGATACCAATATATCATAAAGTTATATCATTAAGAGGTATGCTCCACCATAAGCATAAATCCACAAGGTGCAAATAATAATTACTACCCTCACATTAATAGAAAATAATACAAATGTATTAACAATATCAATATGGAACTAACACATCATTATTGATATAAGAAACTTCATAGATTTGTATGCAACCATGTAATTTATTATATCAGCCTAGATTTTTCTAGTTTATGCAAGTAATGCCATCTCAAGTGATGTAGGAGCATCTAACAAGTTAAACACTATTTGTAGTTTTTGAAGTGAATTTCCTAGTTAGGATTCATACTTGATTAATGATGGAATAAAAGTGTGTGTCTATGATAATTTATGGCCCATTTGAGTCCTTATAATAATCTCGAGTCTTCAAAAGTATGATTTGTAGGTGCTTGGAGTTTTCCCTCTACAAGTGATAATTTAAAAATTCAAATATTTGAACTAAATCTAAGAGGAACTTAAGCATAGTATGAAGTGGGTAGGTGAGATAATTTGTGTAAAATGTTTTAATATGTCATGTAAATAATTTTTTAATACATATCATGTTTAAGTCATTAAGGTGGTCATAATCAAGAGTCAAGTTGACTAATGTAATTACCTTTCATACATTGAGTTGGTTATTGTAAGGGATTTTTGATGTAACTACCACACAACCAACATTGAATTTGGATGAAAAGAAGATTTAAATAAGTTATGACATGGGAGATAATATGATAGAGAGAGGAGAGAGATACAATAAGGAGGAGGAGAAACCAGAGTAGGGAATAATATACAAACTCCTCAAGAAAGATGATAAGTATATGAATGGACTATAAGTGTAATAGAGAATGATTCATATGAATAAAGAAATGGATTTTATGTTTATTTAAAGTTATAATTAATGGTACATGGATTTATATTTTTTAATTTTTGTTTTAATAAATCCCTTGAGGCTCTATGAATACCCCTATGTGTGTAGGTGCAGGTTCAGGCAATGGATTATAGGTGATAGTCAATAAAGTATAGGGTTATAGTCAAAAGAAAAAAAAGAGTTGAAGAAGTTGATCAGGATTGTGAAGTAAATAAATATATAGTATACTAATGTATACTATTTTATTATTTAATGGATTAATTTGGAGTGGGGAAACTCAGGAAAGAATAACTCTGCCATGTACCCTATTACATGCATACGTTAGTCAAGGCATGAAGGTGAGTTGATGTGATTTATTAAATAAAGAGCATGTGTTTTTTTTGGGATGAGTATAAAGGTAATAAAAACATTTATTTAATTATAGGTCATGTTTTTTGAATTAAAATAAATGACAAATGTCTAATTTCATAGTCAGTTTGAAGGTAAACCCATGTTACACAGGCAAGACCCTATTTTTACACTATCATTTGTCAAGTTAGAACATATAAGTGTTGAGAAATGTGAACGGGATTGGATTATTAAAGGTTTAAATTTTTTATAATGGGTATAATTATTTAAATTAACATTTTTTAAATTTATAAACCTCTTTCAGTACAGACAATGTGTTAAACACCTTACACAGTCCACTAAAGAATGCATAAGAATTCTAGGTTTCATTTGTTGTAATATTTAAAAAGATTGATAACAGATATTAAGGTATTATATAATATGTATCTTGTAAATAAATAAATTTTCAAGGTATTATAAGAGTTTGATGTGATTTTAATACAAAGGTATAGTAATTGGATCTTTAAACCCTTACACAGTCAACTCAAGGTAGGCATAGTTTTGTGTTTAACTCATTATAAGATGTAATAGGATGGAACAAGCTTGATAATAATTTTGAAGAGGTGGAAAATGTATATATATAATTTTAAAATTTCATAGTTTAGTTTTAAGGGATCCCAATCTAGATAAATTGAATTTTAATTCTTGTTGGTGTCTATAGTCATGTTCTTAAGCCTAACTAAGGTTTTGTACTTCAAAAGCCCATAAATTTTGAATGAAATAGTATAATTGAATGAAAATATATAATATAATTTTATTAAATTTCCTCTAAAATATTTTAAAGTTTTAAATTTAGTACCATGTCCATATAATATAAAAATAGTAATGTGGGTAAGTTTTAAGTCTAGAAAGGCCTAATTGGGAAGGTGTTAACAAAGGAAAGGTTGTCCAAATAAAAAACTAAGGCATTTAAATTTATGAAAAACTATAATCATATATATTGTGGTAAAATATGGATTTATATATCAATGAGTTTTATATTCTTTAGACACAAAGAAATAGTGAAAAAAGGCTATAAGTAAGTAGTCTCACTAGTGAGTTGAGGTGTGAAAGGAAGAGTTAGAGTGTGAGTGAGGGAATAAAATGGGTTAAGGTTAAAATATTATGATCAAGAGAGATAAATAATAATAACCATTGGTGTTAATTATATCAATCACAAGAGTGGGTATTATAAACCTTAGAGAAGGTTGCCTAGTGAGACTAGTGAGTGAGGAAAGTGAAAACCAGATGTAAGAATATATAGAATGAATTTAAATGAGTGAGATAATTATTAATGGATATAATGATAGTGAGATATGATTCCATGGTGTTTTAAAAAATTATTATATCAAAGGAGACTATATAGCCTAGTGAATAAGCTGGGAGACATGAATGAAGATTTAGCCTTGTGAATAAAATAAAGCATTTGAATGAGATAAATTCAAGATAAAAATTAGGTTTAAATGTGTTTGAGGATTTTACCATGTAAATATACATAATTTGGTATCAAATCAAGGTAATATCTTGGTTCAAGTTTTTTTGAGTTCTTTAAAGCTTATTGATTTGAGATAGGCATATAATGTTATGAGGTAACATTATAGGGTATTGTGGGTAAGAAGGTGTTGTAGGTATGACCTATTGAGGTCATTATAGAAAAATTTTATAATTAAGAAGAGAAGAATAAAATCTCCCAAGTCTAATTATAAATATTTGAGACTATTCAAGAGAGGAATAGAGAAGGCAGATTGAAGATAGAATTAAAGCTCAAGAGATGAAGAAGGGAAAAACTCCAAGATAAAGTTAAGAAGGATAAGAGAAGTCCTAGATAGAGAAATAAAGGAATATAAAATATCCAAGAGAGGTATAAGAGGAAATATTGGTAAGCTTGTTAATATATTGGTCTAGGTAAGCCTAGATATAACAGAGAAAGAGAGAAGATGGATGTAGAAGAGGAATTAAGATATATGAGAAAATATTTGAGGTAGAGTTTAGAGAAGATAGATCTCATGGTGAAGCTCATGAAGAGTAAATGAAACAAATAAATTGGATGAAATGTAAAGAAGAGAGTGAAGTGGCCACTAGAGATACTTAAGAGAGATAAAAGACACAAGATGAGTACATTTAATAAAAGGAAGAAAAGAGAGAGTGAAACCCATAGAGGCATGATGAATGAAGATTTTCAAAGAGAGAAACATGATAAAGAGGTGAATAAAAGATTTCTCATTAAGGAGAACAAGGAGAGAGAAATTTTAATAGAATCATTTGAGAGTGAAGATAAGAATAAGAGAAGAATGTATATGCAAGAGGACTTCAATGAGACTATATGGTCTCTTATTTTATATTCTAATTTTTATTTTTAGTGTGTATATGTAGGTGTCAAGAAGAGTTTGATGAAGGCCAAGCATAAGGACTTAAATATTATGAAGGGTCGGTGGGAATAATACATCACCCATAGATAATAAATAAGTAGATAAAGAAAGAGAACCTATTATATAAGACAAAATGATAGATATTGAAGGCATTCAACATGTTAAAGATTAAATAGAAGAGGATTTTTATTATGATATGACAAGTATTGCAGTTGAAACAAGAGAGATAGCTAACCAAGAATACATTGAGGTAAGACATGAATATATGATTGAATAAATTATCTTGCAATAGTCATATATGGAGGTAAATGAATGTTTGAACATTTATTATGATTGTACATTTGAAAGGAAAGAAGTTGATCTATAGATTGGCTAAGTAAAAATAAGGTACAACCCTTGAATATGGTACAAGGGCCTGTATATGTTAGGACTAAGTGGCTCAAAGAATCCAGTAGGTAGATATAAAAGGTGAACCTCAAATAGTATGTCATGTAAGCTAAGAACATGGGTGGAAAACAAGAATAGATATGGAAGAAAATAAAAAAGGGTAGAATACCTCAATTTGGCATGATTGGATACCAAACCAAGAAGAATGAAGATGGAGAGGTAAGAAACAAACTTCAATCCATGAGAGTCAAAAGTATAAAATGGGTTTCAAAGAGAGTGGAAAGGGTATGATACAATAATATTGTAGGTATATCTCAAGGGAGAATTGGAAAAGAGGAACATTACAACTCCAAAAATCCAATAGAAGAGATGATGAAGTCAATCAAAGATAAATAAATGATGTTGCAGTTATGTAAGCAATATGGTGAGTGTGAAAAAGATAAGTGGGTTCAAGGTTTGATGTATAACATTATTTATGATGATTCATATGAATTTTGAAGATATTTTGTATATTGAAACAATAGCATTATTGGATAAGATTGTGTAAATGAAAGAGAAGATGAAGCACCTCAAAGAGTGCTTAAAAAACATGATATGAAGTAAAATGAGGTTGATTTGAATCTCATTAATTAGGGAGTCCAAGTAAAAGTCAATGATTAAGGTGCCCAGGGAGGTGAATAATAATATGATCTAAAATTTGATGAATTTCATGAAGAGGTCGATGCTCTAATCTTGAAATAGGAAATGGAGATGATAGAGGATATTTTAAGTTCATTGAAAGGGTTGAAATTAAGTGATTTACAATAAGAGAATTTCATGAATGAGCCCAAAAAATAATCAATATTGGTGAATCATAATGAATCATAAAGAGTTATTCAAGCAAACCAAAAAGCAAGAAGTTGAAGCATGAGTAATTCAACAAGGCAATATATTCATTTGGTGAAGCTAAAAAAGATTTACTAGTTAATTTTCATGGTAAAAACAAGTCAAGAAGATGGTAAACCACCTTATATTATGCTAAAGATGAACTGGTTGATAATTTGTACTTGCAAGATGAGCAAGATCATAGAAAGAGACATCAAAAATGGATAAGAGTGAATAAGAGGCATAAAATGAGAGTTTATTTGAAAAAAATACAAATATAAATATGTCTATGAGGTGATTAGAATAAATAATTAACATTTCCAAGGAGCAAGGACACTTAAAGAAGAAAAAAAAAGTAAAGTCAATAAAGAAGGAATCCATAGAACAAGATTAAAAATGAAAAGTGAGAATTATTGGTTAGAGATAGAATATGATGAATGAAAAACTAAGTTGTACAAGATATACCATGAAGCAAATAAGAAGTTATACTAGTTATTACACCTCATAAAGGTAGAGGAAGAGTTCACAAGGAGACTAGACAAAGCCAAAAAGAAGAAATATAAGATCTTAGTAAAGATAAAGGAGAAATAAGGGATGATCAGTAGTAATTTGTGTATGGAAGACCCTCAAAGACTAAATTTTAAGGTAAGAAATAAGATGACACTCAATTTTCTCCCTCCTGGGGAGTATAATACAAGAGGATATAAAAAGTTAAACATTATTTGTAGTTACTAAAGTTAAATTTCCTAGTTAGGAGTCCAATTTTGTAATGAAAATGTGTGTCTAGGACCTTTCAAGGTATATTTAAGTCCATATATTAATCTTGAGTTTTATAAGTGTGATTTGTAGGTGCTTGGAGTTTTCCCTCCAAAAGTGAGAATTTGAAAATTCAAATATTTGAACTAAATCTAGGAGGACCAAAAGCATGGTATGAAGTGTTCAGGTGACATAAATTGTGTAAAAATATCCATTAAGTCATGAAAATAAGGTTTGAATACATTTCATGTTTCATTCATTAAGGTGGTAACAATCAAGAGTCAAGCTGACTAATGTAATTACCTTGCATATGTTGAGTTGGTTATTGTAAGGGAGTTTTGATGTAACTACCACACAACTAATGTTGAAGTTGATGAAAAGAAGTTGTAAATAATTTTTTGTGTGGGGTTTAATATGTTCAAGAGAGAGAGGATATATATCCAATGAGGAGGAGAAACTAGAGTAGGGATGAATGTACAAACTCCTTAAGAAAGTTGACAAGTCCATGAATTGACTATAAATGTAATAGAGAATGATTCAAATGAATTTTATGTGTGTTCAATCTTATATTTAATGGTACATGGATTTATATTATTTATTTGTTGTTTTAATAAATACCTTGAGGCTCTAGGTAGATCCCTATGTGTGTAGTTAGAGGTTCAAACAATGGACTGTAGGTGACAATCAATAAAGTATAGAGTTACAAGCAGAGGAAAAGAAGAAGAGTTGATGAGGATTGTGAAAAAATTAAATTTATAGTATACTATTCCATACCCTTTTTTATTTATTGGATTTATTTGGAGTGGAGAAACTCATGAAATAATAACTCTACCATGTACCTTGTTACATACTTGTGTCAATCAAGGCATGAAGGTGAGTTGATGTGATTTTTTAAACAAAGATTGTGTTTTATTATTTCTTATGAGTCTAAATGTAAGAATAAATTTGATGGAATTATAATTCATGTTGTTTTAATGAAAATAAGTGAAAAATTTCCAATGGCATATTTATTTTGAAGTTAAACCCTTGTTGCATAGGTAGGACCCTGTTGTTACACTATCATGTGTTAAGTTAGAACATAAAAGTGTTGAGAAATGAAAATGTAATTTTTATTAGTCAAGTTTGAACATTTTTATAAAGGGGATAATTATTGATAGTAAACTTTATAAATTTAGAAACATCTTTGAGTACAAACAATGTGTTAAACCCCTTACATAGTCCACTAAAGAATGCATAAGAATTCTAGGTTTCATTTATTTTAAGATTTAAAAAGATTGATTAGGTATATTAAGGTATTATAAAATGTGTATATTGTCTAGATATACATTTTAAAGGTATTATAAGAGTTTGAGATGATTAATATACAAAGGTATAGTAATTGGATCTCAAAACCCTTACATAGTCAATCAGGGTAGGCATAGTTATGTGTTTAACTCATTATAAACCATAATAGGATGGAAAAAAAATGATCATAAATTTAGAGAGGTGTAAAATGTTTATATAGGCTTATCAAAGTTCATAATTTAGTTTGAAATTACCCCATTCCAAAGAAATTTAATTTTAATCCTTCTTGGCCTATACAATCATGTTCTTAAGCCTAACTAGGGTTTTGTACTTCAAAAGCCCATAAATTTTAAATGTACTAATGGAATTTAATTAAATTTCATAATATAACAGTATTAAATTCCTTATATAGGATTTTCAAGGTTTGAATTTGGTACCATTTCTGTACAGTATGGAATTAGTACTATGGGTAAGTTGAAGAGCTACAAAGGCCTAATTTGGAAGGTGTTAACAAAGGAAAGGTTGTCTAAACAAAGATTTAAGGGATGGAATTTTATGGAGACATTAAAGAAGATAGAGGGTGCTGAAATATTGATTTATATCTATAAGATGACTTTTGTATTCTTCAAACAAATAGAAATAGTGAAAAAAGGATCCAAACAAGTAGCCTCACTAGTGAGTTAAGGTGTGAAATGGAGAGTTGGAGTGTGAGTGAGGGTTTAAAATGGGTGAAGATAAAAATATTATTATTAATATATATCAATAATAATATCCATTGGTGTTCTTTATATCAATCACAAGAGTGTGTATTGTAAACCTTAGAGAGTGTTACCTAGTGAGACTACTGAGTGAGGAAAGTGAAAATCAAATGTAAGAATGAATATAATGAATTGAAATGAGTGAGATAATTATTGAGGGATATGATTATAGTGAGATATTGTTCCATTGTATTTGATAATAGGGTTATATCAGAGGAGAATATATAGCCTAGTGAATAAGTTGGAAGACATCAATGAAGATAGAGCCTTGTGATCAAAACAAAGCATTTGAATGAGTCAATGAAAGATCAGAGTTAGGAGTAGATGCATATGGTGTTTCTCCCATGTACCTATTCATCTTCAAGTTAAGGTATAATATATCCATAATTAGATAAAGCTTCAAGAATCATAAAAATACACCTTGCATACCAAAATAAGAGGAAAAAACATTTAAAAATATAAATAAAGAGTCATAAGAACCAACATAACACTATTGTTCTTATCCAAGTTCATTAAACATTTTTTACCAATATAAGTGTAACAATATTCTAGTTCCAGCTTTAATTTCAAAGTGTAACTATGAGAATATAGATTTTATAATCATACAACTAGAATGAAAATTAGAATTTCATAATGTGGAACAAGCATATAGTCAATGGATATTTGATATCATTATTTAATAATGATACACAAAATTTCAATATTAAAATCAATTTCAAAGTGATAAAATGATATTGATCTTCACTGCAATCCATGATGCAAGGTTTATAGAAGTAACATAAGCATTACTTAATTATTACATCAATGCTAACTATTGAGAACAAGTCTAGAACATCTGTAACTATTCTATATACTAGATACAATGTAAATAATCAATATATAATCACTAAGATATGAGAAATAGTAGAAAAAATACTAAGTTTACATAAGATCAACCTGAAGGTCTAGTCTGATGAGCCCAAGCACCAACTGACCCTAACTACCCTTAAGCATCAAATAGATGGTGGAATCAAGCATCTAGTTTTTACCAAGTAGCTATGAGAATTTGATTGACACAAGTTGTGTTAAAAATTTAATAAATTAAAGTAATCAAAAGATAACCACAAAATTAAATAAAAATAATCAATGGTTCAAACACACATTTATCACCCATAGGGGTGAATGCCCTTCAATACCAAATATTTTCAACAAAGTAGAAATCTATTAATGACTGTCATACATAGTTAATTAGCAGAATATAAATTGAAAATAGTAATAATGACATAACCAAAACATCCAACCACCAAAAAGGGGTAGCTTCCAATCATACATTTAATAGAAGCAATTTATAGAATCCACAAATAGTCCTATTCAATTAAGGAGTTTATGTTTACATGAATCAAGGGAAGTTGAATAGTGCATTGATATATATATATATATATATATATATATATATATATATATATATATATATATATATATATATATATATATGGATAATTATTTAATACTAATTTGAAACCCATCAATCCCTTCCTTATATTAAATGAGTCAAATCATCGTAAGAATTAAACTTGAATAGTGAACTTATAACTAGTTAAAAGATGCTTCATAAACAAAAACCATTCAACTAATAGAGCTATAAAATGTTGAATAGTCTACTGATGTCTATATATATATATATATATATAGACATCAATAGACTATTCAAAATTTTATAGCTCTATTGGTTGAATATATATATATATATATATATATATATATATAGAGAGAGAGAGAGAGAGAGAGAGAGATTTGGGCATTGACTTAATACTAATTCAAAACCCATCAATATATTCCTTATATTAAATGAATCAAATCATTGCAAGCATTTATCTTGGCCAGTGAGATTCCAACTAGTTAGAGGATACTTCACGAATGAAAACCACTCAACCAATAGAGATATAAAAAAATTCAACAACTAAATATATTGGTAAAACTTAAACTAGTATTTCATTGCTTCTATAGACATCTATATTAATTTCCATAGGACTATAAATTGAAACAAAATTTAATTAAAGAGTGAAGATTACATCCAAATAAAAAATGAGCCCTCACTTAATAGGGTATAGTCAATAGTAACTTCACAAAGCAAGCACAAAGGCATACAAGACTAAACATTCTTAGATATAAATTATTCATCAGATTGATTAAAATTAGTTACCTATAGCCATATAGATATGGACAATAAGATGCATCCAAAGGATGTTTGATTATGATGGTACATAATTTTCCTTGCCCCATATAAGGTTGAAATGGTCAAACATGGGTTTAGGCTAAATAAGGGGAATCAATATATATTAAGAGAGATTGATTTTAAATATAATTGAACTATTGTAAAATAAAACAAATTTTCATTAAAAACATAATGCAATATTTAATTCATTCACCTTCTTAGGGCTTAACCCATAACAAATAAAATTCCATTTTAATTCAAAATTCATAAATATGATTTTTACAAATTCCATGCATAAATAAAATAACCAACATAAACCCTTTACCAAACCCAAATACTCCAGGGTTGTCTAAATATAAATATTTTTTTAGTAATAGTATTTATAAAATAAAAAAGAGTGAAAAATGCAAATAGAATCCAATAATCGATGTGTTTATTCTAATGCATTATGGATTCATTATGAAGTCTCACAAATTCATAGTGAACTTGTAATGGTTCATATTTTCATTAAAGTTATGTACCAAAACACCATTGATCTAAAACAATAACGTAAATTGATTTCCCCTTAAACAAGAATCTACTAACTTAGAGTGTTGTAGGGTGATATGAGGTCGAACTTCTTATTCAATTACTCATGTTGGCCCACTACCAAAATTGACCAAGATGGGTTGAATATAACACCCAATCCCAAAAAATGAGGAGGGAAGACATTGAACACATTTACCATGACCAAAATAGGGTAAAATATAACAAAAATAAAACTCCAAAAATATCCCATAGCTTATGAAATGGATCCAAATCAACTGTTATCAATTTGTATGCATGTAGGGTTCATTTTTTATAAATTTCATCAAAAATTAGAAGTTCAATAGTATAGCCACAAGTATAAAATGGAATCCAAAAAAAAACTTAATTATAGGGAAGATACAAACCAACATGATGTCAATCTTACTTGTTCCCCATTATTAATTTCCCACCATGGTCCACCTTACCCCATTAAGGACTCAAGATCTTTTTCCATCCCTTGCAGGCTCTGGATTCTTATCTTCCTCCATCATCTGTTGGAAAAATGTTGTGGGATTTATTTTTGAGAAAATATTTCAATCAAACTCCCAAGAAAATTCCCTTTGAAAACCTCTCGAGCTCCATGATGCTCAACCTAGGGTGTGTCCCAGGTAGGAAGTTTGATGTAGTTGTGAGATTTTCCAAAAAGAACACATCAAGGGGGCATTGGGGAGACAATAAAAAACCAATAATAAATATCAATAAAAACCTCTACCCATATTTATATCATGGAGTGTGGGTCAACCCAAAAAATTAATAAAATAATATTGTTTTAGATTAAGGTAAAAATAGGTTTTGAAGGGGCCCTGAAACCCTGAAACAAAGATAGAAAGATGAAGCGTTTACGACCACAGGCAGAACCTAAAACCTACTACAAAGAAGTAACATAAATAGGTTTTATATGGACCTGAAACCATCGAAAAGACCACAAATCATAACCCAAGTTTTACATAGACCTGGCTACACCATAGTCAAAAGATTACAAAAAACTAGGAAACAGGACCAGATAACATGACCAACTAAAAGAACCAAGCTATTCTTCCAGTTCCAAAATCATTTTCACTACTTCCTTACCTTTCACAGCAGTGTCTTGAATGGCAGTAGCTGTTGACATGGATCCCTCTTGCATAGATTTCTTTCTTGAGCTCTGTCTTGTCCTCTTGCTAGGCCCCTCCAAGGATTTGATCTCCTCATTAGCTCTTTTTCCAATATTAACAGCTGCAGCACATATGTTGGATGTAACCTCCTCCATCTTCATTCTGCTTTCCCTGATGAGTTCCCTTAGGTTGTTCTCATAGTCTTTGAGTTTGATGGGAATGTCTCTTATCTATTTTTCCATGCTATTGATTTTGTTCTAAACTGCCTTCTAGTTATCTTCCATTATTTCCATTTCCCTTTTGATATCCATTATCTCCTTAAACATCCAAGAATCGAGTTGGAGGATAGCCTCTGCTTTGCAATTAACTCATCTCATAGGTGTGTTCCTTCCATCATTCTGCCTTTTATCACTCCACTCTTTTGTGTTCTTATTAGGACTATTCCCACCTTCTTCAATGTGGTCCTCTCTTCCCCTTTGATTTTGCTCCTTAGTTTCAGCTTGAGTTCCCATGTGCTAATTGAACCCCTCACCAAACACACATCATGATGTTTATTCAAGTCATGGCCCATGAATGGATAAGTTTAGTAATTATTAAAAATGACCACCTTCATGAATACCCAATGAATAGAAAACATCCAAGATGCCTATGGGTTCAAGTCATGGATCATGTAGGATTGATGCATAAATGAATTCAAAGCTATCACATGGAATCAAAGCCACTAATAAGAATGGGGTCCAAGGATATAAGATTAACATAGCATTCAATGGGAAGTTAAACCTTTGACAAAAACATCCATTCAAAATAAAATAATCCAAGCAAAAAATTCAAATGAGAAAAAGAGAAATAATATACTGAGACTTCACTAACCCAAGCAAGGAATAAGGCAACTACTGCCCCACACACATACACAAAGATGACATAAACCAAAATCTACACAATACTAGGTAAATAAATAAAGACAAACCAAAAAAATAAAAAGAATCAATATGACAAATGGATTTAAAAATCATGTCACATCACATTTACCTATTAGTATTAATCTTCACTCATAACTCTTTCCTATTATTGTACCAATTGTTTAAGTTCACCGTCGATCCTAGCTCACTTGACTTGTGCCTGAAATCACCAAATATGAACATAAATATCATTTACTCAATAAATAAATATCAATAATAATAAAATATGCTATGTAAAAAACATGAAACATGTCATCAATGAATTAATCATACACACATACTACATCAATAAATTGATTATAACCAATTAATCCTAATAATCAAAATTATAACATATAAGTTAGAATAATCAATTGTAACAATAGTTAGAATATCAATCAAAGTCAAACTAAACCTATTAAACCAATGTATCAATAACAACTACAATGCCCTACTTGCTAGGGTTATGACAAGGGACTTCCTAGTGTGTGGATAAATAATTTGGTATGGTACCTATCTCTCCCACAACATTATATTAGTGTCCACTTATTTTCACATGTCTATGGAAGCTTCCTATCTTTATTCAACCTTATTTTCCATTTTATTTTATCATTTCTCTCTATTCTTTCCTAATTTTCTTTTTTTTCCTCCTTGGTTATTTTTATTTTCCTCTTCCTCTCTCCTTTTAGCTTAGTTTTCCTCTTCTTTTCTCTTCTCTTCTATTCTCTTCTCTTCTCTTCTCTTATTCATATTTTATTTTATATTCTTATTCCTCATTTCTTTTATTTTCATTTTCCACATTTATTTCTTTTATTTCTCCTTTATTTTCTATGTTACCCTCCTTAATTGTATTTTATTCATCTTCTCTTTGTTTTCTTTCCACCTTAGTTTTATCCCTTGCCATATTTTCATTCTCTACTTCTTCCAGTTTTTTTTAATAATTTCCCTATTTCTATTTTTATAATTATCTAATTTTTCTTCCCATTTTTTAATTTTTTTTACTTATTATATTTTTCATTTACTCAAGATATGTTGAGTTTTTTTGGTAGCAAGATATGTAATTTATTGTAATTTTTTATTCTCATCCTCAAATTATTTTTCTTTGTTCAATAAAAACATCCTCTATCTCCATAAATGCTTAAAGCTTTTATTTTTAATGTTTCCACTAATAATTAAAGTTTATGTTTTATTTTTAGTTATATTTTTTTGTTTCATTGACTATTTATTTTTTATAGTCATTAAATTTTTTGACATTGATTATTCTAATTCCTCTTCTTGGTATTGTTTAGGGGTTGTCTTAGCTTCCTTGCTATTTTTAGATAATTATTTTATTAACTTACTCAATTTTAGTTGTATTACCTTAATTATTTTAGACATATTAAATGGAATCTCCTCTGCATGTTTAATTAATTCTTTAATTACCCTTTTTTGTCCCTCTACATCCATTCTAGCATATATTTTCCCTAGTATGTGTACTCATCCTTTCTTTATACATTCCTATAAGAGTGTTTCCATATCAGGTACCCATTTTTGGTAGCCTCTTATACTCCCATATATTATTCCCCCTATTCTTCTCTTTCTAAGAATTTTATCTCTAAATAATAGACCAATGTTTCCTTCTTCCTTTCCGTGTTTTTATTTTTATTATTATTTTTGTTTCTTTTTTTTCCCTATCTTTTTGTTTGGGGTGATGATATTTTATTAATTTTTATGCCACTCATTTGTAAAATATTTATTCTTACATCCACCATAGATGAATTATTAGAATCCTTTGGTAATTATTTTGTTTTAATTTTTTTGTGCCTTTGGAGGTTCTTTCCCTAATATTTTATTTCTTTTCCCTCATATATTAAGGTGGATTACCCTTTTAAATCATTTCCTCTTCCTTCAAAACTTGAAATATATTATAATCCTTGACTAGAAACTTAGAATTGTCTCTACATGCTTTTGTAATTATGAGTATGATACTACACTATCCTTTTTAAACTACATTGATATGAATGGTGTTAGCCTTGATTGGGATTGTCATCCTAGTACTATATTTTGTGGTGTATTTTGAATTTCAACCATAATTAGAACTTGTGATGTGATAGGTGCACTTCCTAAAAATGTTTGAGAACTACTATATTGGGTGGCCACTTCACTCATAAACTATGATACTCTTGGGTTTGAAGGTAATCCCTTAGCTCCTATAACCATAAACTCTACTTGTCAATTGGTTAATTTTTATGGTAGGGTGGAATGGGTGGAACCTTTATGCTAAAGGTTTATCTATATAAGTTATCAATGTGTAATATAAATATAAATATTTAAAATATGCCTGTATTATTCTTGAGGAAGTTCTAGATCTCCCAACTACCACTATTCTAGTTAGATTTTCCCATTATAAAAGTTGTATGTTATTCCCACCCCCATATTGGATTGCATATAAAACATCACTAATTTTATACCCTATACTCCTAAATGGATCCCATTATAAAGGTCATTTCAAACCTATTGTTGTATCTATAAATTATATATTGTAATCACTTAAAAGTGACACTTGAGTGCTAAGAGTGATACTTGAGACCACTTATTCGTTGAATAGACTTAGACCTATCCTAAAGCCTATTTTCACACTTATTTGGCCTTTGTGTAGGCCACATGCATCCCTAGTCATCCCTAAAGCAATCTTAAACCCTCATTCTTATATATTAGCCCTTTGTGCCTCATGTTTTATCATGTGGACCCTAACACCATAATAGGCATAATATCAACACATGGTACTAGTGTCCTAATATTGAAATTAATGTCTTTTCCCTCTTATTTTCACAAATGGGTATATTTTAAAATAAAAAAAATCTTAGGGTTAGCTTGGACCTCTTATAGCACCTACACAATCACTAAAAAAAATGCATGACATTTATCCCTCAAACAACTAGATGGAAATCAGAAGAAAATTATGTATGTAAACTCAGAATAAGTTGTACGTAATTATGGTTATCAATTCCTATTCTACCCTATTTATACATACTAGCATTTAAAACATTCCTAATCTTAGATTACTAAGTTTTATATTCTAAATCACATTTAAAGAACTCATTTTAACTATCATATAGTATTCAATTGTAATTTCATAGTGTACTAAGGTGGGGAAAACTACATCAGTATTGATCGCTCTTCATAGTATTTGTATGTAAGTAAATTTCATCACAATGGGGTGTCAGAAGATGTCTAGCCTACCCCACTAAAAATTATCTTTTTTATTGTATCAACAAGATGACCTAACAACATGGAAGATTAGGGTTTTCTCATAAAATCAATCAAAACAAGTCATCATAGGTTTTAGAAATCATACATGGAAGAACCTACCTTAAAAATCTAGACATAGGTACACACAAAAAGCTCAAAATAGTGTTACATAAAGAACATTATTGATAAAACACACACATTAACACCACATGGTGCTACTTTATAATTAGGGTGCTATTATCTAGGAGTGGTTTTAACACCTAGATCCTATTTATGACACTTAGGCTAGTCTCAGCCTTAGTTTTTAGCATCTATATCATTTTCCTTAGTAATTTTTTAGGTAAGTTTTTATTTGTATTATTTAATTTTATTTTTAGAAGGGTAAAAATTAGTCAATTCTGTAACAAATCATTAGCTATATTTATTGCATATTTTATCTTGATTTACTATACTCATATATTTAACAATAAAATATTTACATTAACTAAGTCATAAAAGGTTAAAACATTTTGTGAACCTAAATTAATTTGAATATTGCACAAACCCCAACCCTAGATAACCCTAAGGTTTATTTTTACAACCTTATAAATCCCACATTCAAATTTTAGATTTATATATATGCTAACTTTTCTTTCATATAATTATGATAATCAAGACAAAATAAGTTTATCATTTTTGGTTGCGAAGTTTAATACTTTCATTTATATATTTGTTTCCTCTAATTAGAAATGAACTCAAAAAACATAAACACATATATAGATGATGTTTTATAGCAATTTCAATATATTACATATGTAATTATATCTCTATCATTTTATTGTTCTCTTATGAAAAATTAAAATAAAAAACAAACCCTTACATACATAGAGGATATATTACATAAGTTAAAAACCATGTTTCAAGTTTTAATGTCGTATCTTTTGCATAGGAAGAAATCTCCTTCTCCTCCTCATCTCCATGAGGGTAATAGATAATTTCCCTCTAACTAGGTCTATGTTATCACTCCTCCATGAGATGAAGTAGTGTATACTATTATTACTAATGCCTATACTCAGCCTATCTACACTTTTCCCCTATAGGATGTGTGGCTACATGTTTGATCATAATTAACTAGGGTTTGTACTTGTGATACTTTAAGGGATCAAATTATTAGTATGAGAAATATAATATTAAAATTACATAATCAAAATCCATTATTAAGTGAAAAGGCCACATTATTGAAAAATCACATTACATGTACACACTCTTAGGAATATGCTAGTGTAAACCATGTATATGCATCTACACCTAAAAAAATTATGCCTAGAACTCTTTCATATAAAAATCATAAATTAAAACATAATGCATATATTATGAGTGATTAAAAAATATTATAAGGTTCTAATAAGAGTTCAATTGAGAAAACAATGGAAATTATTAAAGCTAAGTTGATTGACCTACGTCCTCTACACCTAGTGAGGAAATCTAGATATCATTATGCATATCATAGAATGCATAGACGCCATACTAATTCATGTTTAGTATTGAAAAATAAGATACGATAGATAATGGATAAAAATGACTCAAATAGTGACACATCACCTATACAACATATAGTGGAACATCTACAAATTCAAAATGGGTCAAAATTAGAAATAGTACAAAAGTGGTTACCAAAGCATAACTCATAATAGCAAAAGTTTCATAAAACACAATTAGAACAAGAAATAGTATAACAAGCATAGGTTAATAAAGTAAGAGATACGAATGTAACTCTCCCTAATGAGTCACAAATTTAAAATTAGTATGGTTTTGGTCAAAAATACCTACAATAGTTTGATTATCATGGTCAAGGTTTAGACAAAGAAGGCCAAGGCATCACTTCTCCTATTCTATAATTTGATAATGTTGATCAATAAGGTTTGGGATTTATTGAACATCCTAAAGAAAATCAATGATAGATATAGTTTATCAAGGTGAAACATCTATATAAATAGGAAATGTTAGAAAAGGATCTAGAACTTAAGTTATGAATTCAAAATCATGCTAAGCCAACAAGAATTATGAAAAAAGGATTTCTAGCAAAAGAGCCTTCACAACACCATATGCCCATAATAAGCATAGTTTGAAAGGATAAAATAATAATCAATATTCCAAAGAACAATTTATAAAGGTTAACTCTAATAGTATGGGATAATTCCTTCTAACATTCTAGGTTATTATGATTATTATGATTTCAAGGAGGAGCAATACCCAAATTCATATTGTAACACCATTTAGCTCCAACATAGCAATCAAGTTACATGAGAGATTACCATTCCTATTCTTTACATAGGCCATAGTGATAGTGAGTGTCCTATGAGACTCATTAGTTATTATTGTTCCTCCCTACTTTTATATACTTTTATTATTTCATTATCCTTGTACATGATTTCATTTTCATGTTGCTTATGTGTAGCCTATATCCAAAAAATACAAAAGCAATATAAAATTTCAAAAAAAACAATTTTTTTTTGAATATTTACTTAGAAAATACAAAATTATATATTATATGCTTTTCCATGTTTACACTTCTTATATTTTCTAAACATTACACATGATAGTTATCTTAGTGTAGTCAAGTTTTATCATATATATATGCTTCACTTGTTCTTGTTGAGTGAATGAAAATTGCTACAAGACTAATTCCACTATGCCTATCCATATTTTCTATCATATACCCACTAGGGGTATATAAACCAATACATGGGTTATTTGTTTGACACATTCTCCCTTTTAGGGGAACCCTATACATAGTTTAGACTACCAGGTTACACATTTATAAACTCTACATCACAAATTTATTATTTTTATATCTTGATTTTGATTGTGCTACACTTAGATTGTTTTTGTTGGTTGCTACTATTTTAGACTTAACACATGTCCATCTTGGATATGACATAGATTTGTATTACATGTCCATGTATACTTTCATTTCTATATTTGCTAGTTTAGAATTGATTATATCTCTATGATTATTCTATTTGAGGGCATTTGAATATTCCATTTATTTTTGTCTCTATGACACTTATTTTTCATAACATGTATACTTTGTACATGTTCCCATGTCTTTGTGTGTGATTTTCTTGATTTTGTATACATAAATTTGAACATGTACTTATATATGGATCTAATCCAATTTGTGTGTTGTTTACATATGTGGACATTTAAACATGTCAGTATATGTCTTTTTTCTCATATTTAGTGGTAAGCTCCCATGTCCCTTGTATTATGGCCCCTTGGCCTACTTTTTCATGACTCACGTGGGTTGTATGTATGATTTATTATATGCATCATGTCTATGACACTTATCCCTTTCTTGGTACACACTCAAGTTTTATATGCCATGAGGGACCTCATGCATCTCCCCTTCCTTCTTTGGTGCCATGATGGACATCATGCCCTATCCCCCTAGGTAACTACTTAGTTATTATTCATAATTATTGTTACATACATTCTTATATATATCTTGACAACCTTTTTAATGCTATGCATAACATACATCACACATTAAAAACCTATGCTTGGATTATCTTACATTTTAATGTTATGTATGCACATTATATTATATTATTACACATATACCATATATGCTTCAGTTAACACACATATTGAAAATCTTTTTATTTTGAGGATAATTCTTGCACATGTTCAATGACTCCCCTAGAAAGAGGGAGAATTCTTAGGGGTTTGTCATAGAGATTAGGCTCCCATAATGCACTCACAATACATTCTACCTCACATCAGCTTAGATTACATAAATTAGACTTAGGTAAACATAGTGGGAAATAATGACATAAAGATTACTATAGTTGCACAAAAATTAGAGTAGTAGGACATTAGTATCCAAATTGGGACACTAGAACCACATGGAACTATTGTCTAAGATATGGTGCTACTATCTAGTAGCCTTAGTTTCATAAAAATATAGATTGGTCAAATATGTACAATAGGTGTAGTCCAAGTTTGCATATGTTTAGTTACAAAATTATCAGTTTTGCTCTAATTTATACTAGTTTGCTCAAATTGGGGGCATAATACATGGCATGAACATTCCCCTTTATAGTTGAGATACTTAGATATAGATTATTACAACTCATTCCATAATCCATATGGTTAGATATCATATTTTGGGGTACATGAATGACACATTGTTTCCATTTTTTCACTTACACACCAATTGATTGGATGGAATGAAAAATTTCATGTCATTATCTACACTATATACATAATACATACTATAATCTACACACTAGTTTTATTCCTTACTCCATCTATAGTGGTTGGTATTCTTGAGTGGTTTAGAGCCACCTAATATACCTAAGTGGCCATAGAGTTGACATTTCTAATTAGATATCTCCCATTAGACATTTCTAGTTGCATCTCTTAGTTTTAGTTTTAGATGAATATACTACACATGTGTAAACAATGATGGGGTCATAGTCTACTTGAGTTCTTGAGCCACCTACATGAGATGGTTAGACACACCATCAATCTAATCTAAGATATTAACAAGACATGATCCACCTATTAGGGGTGGGAATTAATGGAATCATAATCAAATTGAGTTCATGAACCACCCATATGTAAGGATATATCAAGACGTTATCTCCATCTAAGGTATTCATTGACTAGTCACTATATACATGAACACACATACGTTGTCACTAGGTTTACGTATTGATTAACATACCCACTAAAGTTTATTCATTCATTTCCTTTATCTTATCCCTTTATTCATTTTTATGTAGTTTTACTCAATTTTTATTCTTTAATTATTTTTTATTTGGTTTTGATATCTCTTAATTAAGGGTTTCTCTATGCATGTTTCACTTACAAGAAAATCATTAGAGCATGCTTCACATACTTAGATATAGACTCATGGGTTTTATGTCTTAGGTAAGTTTAGGTACACTTATTTTCCTTTATCCTAACCATTTTGATTTGATGCATTTATATAATAAAGATGGGGGGTAAATGTAATCACCTAATAGTGACACTTGAGTGATAAGACTAATAATTAGGACTACATATCTCTATCTTCACTTTATACATATCATAGATTTTATTTTCATACTTATAAAACCTTTGTTTAGGCCATAGTTATCCCTAATCATGCCTAAAGTAGACCTAGATGGTCATTCTTACATCATATCCCTTCATGCCTTAGGTTATGCCACCTATAAACTAGCACCATAATAGGGAGAGTAGCACCACATGGTGATAGTCTCCCAGTAATGGTGGTAATGTCCTTTCCTTCCATTTTTCACAAACATATATATTTTCAAATCTAAAACCTCTTAGGGTCATCTTAGACCTTTTTTAATACCTGATAAACAACATAATAATATAAATACATGAATTTGAGCCCTCTAACCACTAAATGGAAATCAAATGCAAATTATATATGAAAACTCAAAATAAGTAATGCACAATTAAGTTTATCAATACCTATTATTCCCTACCTCTGCATACTATCATATACAACATTATTAATCTCATATTACTTAGATTTTCAATCTCAAGAACATTAAAAGCACTCAAGTCAACTATCATACTAGTTTCACTTGCACTTGTACTAGTACTTATGTGGTAATTACTACATCGAGCTTGATCCCTCTTTAGAGTATTGGTATGTAGGCAAATTTTATCATAACAAGGTGTTGAGGATGTCTAGCTTACCTGCCTAAGTAATAAACACACTTTTTTGCTTGTATCAATTAGATTCCCTAGCAACATGGAAGATTAGGATTTACTCATAAAATCAATCAAAATAGGTCATTTATAGGGTTTTTGAACTCATGCATGCAGGAACAAGCCTTATAAATGTAGTCATAAGTACACCTAGAAGCTCAAAAAAGTTTTGCATGGAGGACACTACCACCAAAATAAGGACATTAATGCCACACGGCACTACTATCCAATTAATTTGATACTATTCATGAGGTTTTTTAACACATAGGTCCTAATTGAGACAAACAAACCACTCTCAACCTCAATTTTTACCCTCCAGATCATCTATATTAATCATTTTCTAGATAAGTTATTATTTACAATTTTTATTGTAATTTTTAGAATGGTCAAAATTAGTCAATTATGTAACAAATTAGTGACTATATTTATTGCATATTTCTACCTTGGTTTTCCATACTCAACTATTTAACAACATAATATTTAAATTCACTAAGTCCTAAAAGGTTAAAACACATATCTATATTTAGAAATAGGGATTCATAATAAAATTTTGGACTACCTTATTTTATCTCTTGTTAGTTATCTAAGTATTATTTATAGAGGGTAATGGAGAAGTCATATTCCATACCAATTATGACCAAATCCAATGTAATTTTAATAATCCTTGATGTTCATAGTCATCCTAATTTATATATTACACATTTCATTCAATCTCCTTCATCAAATATATAATTCTAAGGTTTTTGATTGCTTGGAAGGAAAGAACCCTTTTATTAGGATATGTTCCTATAAGTTTGGTAATATAATTCATATTCATTGATTTTTTTTAAATACGTATGTTTGTTATTCCCTTGGTTCAAAAAAATTTTCATTATTTCTTTGACCATCAGTGTGATGTGGTGTATAGTTTTTTAATTTTTTTCTTGATATCATAATTGAAATGATTATATATTTATGGATTTGAGACTTGAAATGTTTTTTTAGATATGTATATTTTGTTTAAATAATATTTAATAATGTGTGAAGATTATAAATATTTGAGTGCATATATATGTATTTCCTAACACACCCCACACCCCCTACCATTTTAGATGAGGGATGAGATCAAATAATAATTTTGCATCAAAAGGATAGAAAATATAAAATAAATATAACTTGTTTAAATGCTGAGTAATAATATGAATACATGAATTTGATAATTACATATTAATAGTACTAAAAATGTTGTTTCAATGAATATAAATGATATCATATTGAATGAAATTTCATCAGTATTTTAATGAATCTAATGGATCATAATTTATATAAATATTTATTAAGATATTGTTGTTTCAATTTTTCCTACAGTGATGCAGATGAGCAAAGTAAGAGCATAGGATTTACCTTAGGGAAAGGAAAATAATATAAATGTTATGGCTAAAATAGCTTTAAAAATTAATTTTAATTTTTAAATAAAAATATAAAATTAATAATTTATTAGAAATTTATCCAAATTACCTTAGGGGAGACCATCCATGTTCACACACTTTGAGCAATTATAAGTTGCTATTGAGGCCAATGAGAAGCCCAATCTTGTGAGTACTAAAAATTTAGTATTTTTTAAATTTTAAACTAATAAAATTTTAATTTAATTTAATTTTTTATGGTTTTACATGATTATGGTCCCTATTCCTCCATATTTTACCCTCCCCAACTTGTTACAAATCTATCATGAGTCTTGCAATCTTGTTTATGGTGGTGTTTTGGATAGTGTGGTTTTATCTATGATGTTATCCTAGGTAACATCACAGTGTCTGATTGAAAATGTAATTAAAGTAACATAATATTTGACAATTATTATGTTATAAAATATGATATATATTTTTTATGGAATTTGTGGTTAGAAAGAAATAGGAGAATCTTCAGGGGAGCGCACTTATAGTTGATACAGCTGTGGTCAAAAGTCCTAAACTCACTGCAAGAAACTTTGCACACTAAGTGTATGAGTGGGGCTGACTTGGATGCTGAGGAGGATGGGAAATTAAAGTGCTTGGGCCTGGCTCTAAGCCCCAACAGTGAATTGGGGATGGGTAGAGGAGCACAGAAAGGAAATAAACAAAAAGTGCGACCAGTCAATAGAGCAGGCCGTTGGACCCACCCTGAGCCTGGGATTATCAAAATAAACACGGATGGGTCCTCATGGGGGAACCCAGACGAGGCTGGAATTGGTGGTATTGGCCAGGATAGCTCCGGGAGCATTCAATTTCCTTTTTTGATCTACAAAGGCTGCCATACAAATAATCTTATGGAAGCCATGGCAATTCTGGAGGCATTGAAATTCTATTGTCAACATGGATGCTATAATATAATCTACGAATTGGATTCGCAAGTTGTGATTAACTTGTGGAATAATGGTAATGCAGGTAAACTGGATTGGCATCTTAATCTTATTGTTCATCAGATTAGACATTTAAGTACCTTTTTGAATTCTATTGCTTTCAAACATATTCCACGGGAATGGAATGGTGTTGCTGACCACCTTGCCAAATGGGCTTCAGAGAATGGATCCATTTGGAGTATTACTGATCTGGGAATGCTCCCAGTTAGTATATATCAGGAATTGGTTCATCTGGTGAACCAAGAGAATGATTTGTAAATCTGGTCTTTTTGTTTTCTTAATAAATTTTTACCCCTTTTAAGTTCAAATATGATATATTTTTTATTGATATTATTATTTAAGGGATGTTTTAGATATTAAAAGTTTCATTGTAGTCACATTATACATACCATCAGTGTGCTCCCCTAGTCAACAAATGAGGTTTCATTTATTCATGCTATGATATTGGGAGATGTAGGTAATTTATACCTTATTACCTATGATATATATATATATATATATATATATATATATATATATATATATATATATTTGTGTGTGTGTGTGTGATTATGACTTCTTCAAAATGCTAGGATTTATATATGTCCAAATTTTGGTTTCCCATAGGTGAGATCACTATGACTTTAGATGACATGTGGCATATTCTATTCTTATCAATTGTTAGTACTCAAGTTGTGGAAAAGATGGTACTTAGTGTATATAATTAATATAGATAAAATATAAGACATGATATCAAGAGAGGATATATTACTAGAGATATTATTATTTTTGTATCCTTTATAGATGTTTTAGGGGTTCTATAATTCTATTTTTTATGTACTACTAGTTTTATTCATTGTAGGAGATGGTGGAGTGTCCATTATGTACAATATTGTAGAAATTTTTCACAACAGTGAATACAATTTTAATATATAATCATGGGGTATGATTATGATAACACATTTTTATTTTTATTTTCACATATTTACATGTGATGGATATGGAAGTGGTCTTATTTATATGAAAATGTTTCATTATTGGGAATATGATCAAATAATGATTATTTAAATTTTGGGGATGACATTGAATAGGTATACACATATTTAAATATATGCATGGATATGTAATAGTACATGACATTTTAGATGTGCATGTAATAGATTAAGATAGATCTATAAATTATCATACTTAGTAATTCCAAGATCAAAGAATGTAATCAACTAGCATCCATTGTGATAATTTTTATGTTGGAATAAAACCCAATGAGAGGAGGGGTGAATTATTTTTAAAACATTTAATTCAATTCCATTCATCAATCTTTAACCTTTTAAACTAGCATAGAGATATATCAGTGCATAGAAGAGTAATCACATAATCAAGAAGAAAGATATCAACATATGAACACAATATTTATGTGTGAAACCCTCATTGGGGATTAAAAAACACTAAAATAACACTTATAATACTATATTATAATTAATTAACCAATGTTTATTGAGGAACCAACCCCTTACTAGTCAAGCACCAACCCAACTAGTCCTTTAGCAAGATCCAGTTTGAAAGGAGGATCCAACCCCCTAAGTGCCTTCTCAATAACCCATCCAATTATATTACACTTCTAAAATCTCCAATCTGAAATTTCTATCCAACTCCCTCTTTACCAAACACCAACACAACCAAGACAAGCTTGATCACCTTAAGACACCTTGTTGCTCAACTAATGGATGGTGACCTCTTCTTCATATATTATATGTTCTGTCTCTAATTTAAAATATATATCATACATGTGTAATACATATATAATTAATAATTATGTTCTCTCAATATCCAATCAAATCACTCAACTCTCCTTGACCTTTTACCCCTCTCAAATAGCCTTATAGGCTTACTAGCTTAACATGCCTCTTATAGTCTCATTAGGTTAATTTATCTATTTATCCACATAAAAAATATTTATTAGATAATAATTATTGATCCTATGATCCTTATTTATTATCTACATGACCTAACTCTTCTCCTTAAAGAGCTCTTTTATTTTCTTATATTCACATATTCCTTAACTAGCCTAAATAACCCTATTTTGCCTTGTATTTATACCAAACAGTAGGTCTCACCCATCTTTGTTAGCCAATAACCTTAAAAATATTGTATCATAATTTAAATATTTTTTAATAAACATTTAATACAAGAAAAATTCACCATATAGGTCAGCCAAAATCATAAGAACCGAAACCAATGTTAGGCTTTGAGGAAAACATATGCAATTATGTTTATCTTAACCACACATTACACTTGGACCATTATACCATATTTGGACTCTAAAAATTTAGGGAAAACATAAAATATTCCTTGTATATAAACTTTAAAACATAAATATAGGTCCATTCCATCTTTTATTCCAAAACACCCCTTGAACCATGCCAATAGGCTTACTTGTCATTAGCCTTTCATATACATAAATAGTCTACCTTAAAAAACTAAAGCAATAGTCAAATTTGAAAAGAAAAAATATGAATAAATCACATAAATAAATATTTATTTACCTCATTGTCCACACCATTTCCATTTCACATCACCAAATAGGATAAAATGCCTCAAACCCATTCTTACAACATGACCACTTAGAATAGTCAAACATTGCCAAAGTAAAGTCAAGAACATTTGATCACCAACTTATGAATATTAACTTATCATGAATAAAAATACATTAAAATTTTCCTTTAATACATATATAACATCCTCATATTTAATATATTCATAAAATATTGGCAAAACACGTTCAACTCATTTCTTCAAATTGACTACTCAAACTGTCATTTTGCTCCAAAACATAGTCACATAAAGGTTTGATTTCATCACTTTTGAGCATGATTAAAAGACATATTATTCATATTAATATATACTATGTGATCTCTAGGACATAATAAAATATATTTATTATTGATTTTGTGATCAATCATTAGTATTATAGACCCATCTCTTAGCTTTATCTGACATAATGCTCATACAACCAGATAAGACAATTTCGATTTCATGTTTCAATTATTTAAGGTGATTAAAAACCTTACATAAAGAATAAATACATAATTTACATACCAAAAAACATAAAAAATTGAATTTTACATTGGATATTTTCCAAAGGTCTCACATTCTTCACTTCACTTGGCAAACTTGGAACAATCAATTTTGTCTGACGATTCAGTCATGGTAAACATGACTTATAACACCTATAGGAACACTTCCATGAACATATAATTCATTTATATGATCCTTCATTATCCTTATAACCTCTCAAATCACATATGTGTATATGTAAAATATTAACCATGATATATATATATATATATATATATATATATATATATACATATATATCTGTGTGTGTGTGTGTGTATGTATGTATATATATATATATATATATATATATATATATATATATATATCTGTGTGTGTGTGTGTGTGTGTCTGAAACATACTCTTTCATTGTCATGACTCACAAGACAAGATATCTTGAGAGAATTATTTTAACCATTTTAATTGAATTCCAAAGTATATATAAAACATGGAAATTACGTATAGGTCTTTTAAAAATACCCCAAACAACTAGATTCATTCCTAACCCACTACAACCAATCCATAAACACTTACTCACTCTTGTCTAGTTTTTCTAACTATCTTCAATGTTGCCTAGTTTAGAAATAAGTTAACTTGAGTAACCAAATTAATTGACATATAAGATATATATTATAAAAAAAATACCATGGACATCAATAATGAGTCTTGACCCTCAACCTCCATTGATTTGCATGTATTGACCTGGTCAACCCTACCTGTAGAATAAAATTATCTAGAAACAAGCAATTTTATGTAGCTTTTACTTACACTCTTGATGAAACACTACCACTTAGATATGAATCATGGAGTCATATACAACCTTAAATAATCAAAATTGCCTTAAAAATCCACTCTAGGCCATTTCTAAGATCTCTCCAATCAGGTCACTGTGAGGGTTTTGAGAGGGTTTTGGACCAGTTTACCTTCTTAACATTTGTTAATATAGTATTTACCATGAAAAAACCTATTAATTACTTAAATAATTATTATAACTATTTTCCATATCTCCCAAATATCTCATGGTGCCATGTAAATTTTACACATGCCAATGAGCATCAAAATATCCTTCTTAGGATTGAAAACCTTCAATATGAATACATAAAGACCTAAAAATGTTGTTTCTTGATTTATAATTTAATACATAACCTTATTAATGGTCACTAATCTTTAAATAATCTATAAAACCTCAATCCATGCTCATAATTCTCATATCATATGATACTAGGTCTATGCCATCTCACTAGGTTTGTTCATGCAAGGACTAAGCTTCAACCTAGACCTTGGAACTAATATAAAGGTTCATATACCTTATTTAAAGCATCCAATTTTTTTTTAAATGATCTATTATTTTATTTAATACCTTCAATATCATCCATATTCATAACATCACCATACCTCTAGTCTAATCACATAGATTTACTAGGTACCATACCTCTTGGAGACCTTCCTACTACTATAGATACATGTTGAGACTTCATTCACATGAAAAGACTCATTTATGCTCTATTAAACTACTACCACACATCTTCTCACACCTAAACATAGAGCCAAGATCTTATGCAGAGCTTAATAATCTACTATACTATACTTGAGCCATCATTAATATTTACTATGTCTCTTCACAAGAGTACCTCTAGGAAATAAATGGCCTTTGAATACATTTGGAATCAATGACAACCTTAATTCCACAAAAAAAACAATAATAACATACTTCAACAATCTCCCCCTTTATCATTGATGAAAAACATTTTAACATAATATACTACTTTCATCTCTTTAAGCTAGTTCTCCCCATCAAATCTTTCTCCCCTTTTGAAATTAATGACAAAGGTCATATATACTCTCACAAGGTCATCTATATGCATTCAATTGATCTTAATAACTAATCAATTTACTGAGAAAGTAAGATCCCCTTTGTCCATGCATACCTAGATCATGTTATCTAAAAATACACACCAACTGGTTACAAAAAAAAAAACTTAACACATTTATTTGCCTTAAGAAAACTCCATAGGTCTCAAAAAGACTCCTCAAGTCACTAGAGATTAACTCAACTCATAATATCTTCAATAAATCATCTCAAAAAACTAGGTATTCATACAAATTCATAAGCATTATTAATATAGGAACAATAAGATTTCTCCATTTGATCATAATATTTAATTAGTATATTGTTTCAATATATCTTTGTTATGGTTAACAAGACAATATAGTTTAGATAAGCTCGTAATACCCTTCTTGGTGTACTGTACCTAATGAGTCAACCACTTATATTGAAATACTACTATGATCTTCTTCATGGAATAAATATCATGTCATATGACTCTTAGAACACCACAAAGACATTGGAATACTTGAGAAAATAATCTCTACATTTGATAGCATTGGTCTTGTGGACCAATCTTCAAATCTTAATTTACAAGTATTGTCTTTGCTTCTTATACAACATATTGAGCTCACATATGCATTAACAACATGATATCTAAAATGGGAAACTTTATAGTAAGTCCACCTAATTCTCTAATGATCTCATATAGATTAAATAAGATCCATTTTTATCATGAACATTCACACTAGTTTTTATGGACATATGAAGTCTTGAAACCCTCAAACCTTTTATTCAATATGTATTTGAACTAGTCATTCACAACTAGGATCAATTTGATATTTAAAAAGCATTATCAGGAGCTTAAAGACCTTAAGAATATGTTAAATCAATTTGATCTTCCATCCAAAGTGACCAATATCTCTAATCCATTAAACAAGTCATTCTATGTCTTCTAAAAACACACACCTTAAGCATAGTCCTCTTTTACTGAGTTTTGTTTATACAAAGGCATAGTTTAAAAACTTATTCAATATATGGA
Organism: Torreya grandis; assembly: GCA_037957365.1. Taxonomy (NCBI): domain Eukaryota; kingdom Viridiplantae; phylum Streptophyta; class Pinopsida; order Cupressales; family Taxaceae; genus Torreya; species Torreya grandis. The sequence continues at coordinate 148,214 of JARHVA010002411.1, forward strand.
ATAAGACTTTAATGAGGTGAAGACATCATTCAAGGCTAAAATCACCCATTCAAGGTTAATAAAGAATTTTTAAATTCATCATAGTCCTTCTGGGTTCTTTGAGTAATAACATAGTCAATAAAATTTGACTTTATTTTATAATAAATGAATTTTTACATACCTTCAAAACAAACTATCACCTGTAGGATATTCTATATGAAGTCAACTTTAACTTTCCTTTTTACACAAATAATTTTTGACCAATTTAGTGGCTTCTATAGGCAAAGGAATGCTCTCAGGTTCATGGACAACTAGTGTGAATTCAAATCCCAATGGTCATATTTTTGATTCCTCAATGACTACTTCTTGAATCATAAAATTGACTACCTCTAGCACATCATAGCATACAAGGTCATCTCTGAAAGTTCATAACTTGATCTAGGAAACACTTCAAAGCACAAAACCTTTTAAGGATCTTATTGGGACATCATAAAATGTCTTCATGAAACCTTTAACTAGATTTTGAGTTTCTATATACCTATAATAAATGCAAAAATTATATTACTTTTCATACTTTTATGATAGTCTATGATGGTCTAGTCCTTCTTAAGCTAAAATGATGCATTTTTTCACTCCAAAAGATCATGTGAATCACTCCAACCTCACCAAAACATCTAAAACAGCCTCATAACATTATATATCACCTAAAGGACCTATAAACACTAATTTTTCATCTAACCATATCAAAACTAACTTCCTAAAATTCTTGAAGCATCTCACACATGTTACCTAAGCACTCTTTTAGACCTATAGGCTTATTATATACTTTAATGCATATATGCTCAACGATCATATCAATTCAAGTAAGGATACACTTTAAATAATATTAAGTCTTAAATAAACCTCATATCTCCAATAATTATCATAAACATATCCTTTCTTATGATAGCTCCATAGACTCAACTCAGGTCCTCTAATTTGCAGACCTCTGCTTACTAGCTTCACCAAGATACCTACACATATCTTTCTCTCAAAAAATATTCAATGTCATTTTATTTATTAAATAATGTTTTATCTTAATATTAACTTAAAAATAATACTTCTTATTCAATATTTCTATCACCATCATGTATACTTCCATACAAACCTCAACCATGACCTTCACAAAGTAGCCATCTTGTGCTCTAGGATCACCTTCAAGCATTAAATCCTCCACCAAAGGACCTACTCTGATACAAAATTTGGAATAAATAACACTAATAATTGGGTATAATTAGTTTGAAAACATTCCATTTAATTCCATTCATCATTACTTAACCATTTAAACTAACATAGAGATATAACAGTGCACTTTAACCATTCAAACTAGCATAAAGATATAACAATGCATAAAAGAGTAATCACATAAGAAAGAAGAAACATATCAACACATGAAAATAATATATATGTGTTAAATACTCTTAGGGGATATAATCCATTTTCACACTACTTATACTACTATCTTATAAGCAATGAAACAACATTTGGTGAGGCACCAACCCCACAAGGAACACCAACCCCTCACTAGTCAATCAACAACACTACTTGTCCTTTAGAAAGCTCCAAATTTTAATGAGGGACAAACACCATAAGTTACGTGGAACCAAAATATCCAATTTAAGGAAAAATTTTCAATATCCAAACTACAAGGCAAATCTAACTCACTTTTGACCAATCAAACCCAGCCAATACAAGCTTGATCACCTCAAGACACCTTGTTGCTCAACCAATAGATGGTGACCTATTATTATTATATATAATTTAAAATATATATCATAAAAATATAATACACATATAATTAATATATTATGGTCTATTAATATCCAATGAGCTTACTCAGCTCTCCTTGATCTTTTACCCATCTTAAACAACTTTTTAGGCTTACTAACTCAACATGCCTCTTATCGGATCATTAGGTCAATCGATCTGGTTATCCACATGAAACATATATATTATATAATAATTATGAATCCTATGATACTTATCTATGATATACATGACCTACATCTTCTCCTCAAATATCTCTTTTATTCACTTATATTCACATATTCCTTAACTAGCCCAAATAGGCCTATTTTACCATGTATTTATACCAAACATAAGGTCTCACCCATATTTTTTGGATAATAAACTTATAAATATTGTATAAAAATTTAAATATGTAATAATACACGTTTTATACAAGAAAAATTCACCATATAGGCTGGCCAAACTCATAAGAACCAAAACCAATGTTAGGCCTTAAAGGAGACCTAATGCACTTAGGTCTATCCTAACCACATTTTACACTTGTACCATATTGGGACACATTTGGAATATAAAAATGTATTTAAAACATAAAATATTCCTAAAATAAACCATTTATAATATCCATATATTTCCATTTCACCTTTTAGTCCAAATCACCCCTTGAACCACACCAATAGGCTTACTCACCATTAGCCCTTCATACACATAAATAGTCTAACTTTTTTTTAAAAAAATATAGTAAAATTTTACAAGTAACCATATGAATAAATATATATTTCATGACCTCATGGTCATAACCATGTCTATTTGACATTAAAAATAGACTAAAAGGCTTAAAAACTATTATTGCAACATGGCCACTCAGAACGGTCAAACACTGCCAAAGTATAGTCAAGAACATTTTATCACCAACAAATTAATATCTAATTATAATGAATAAAAAAAATTACCATTAAAATATTATACTTATATAATATCCTCATATTAAATCTATTTTTCAAATCTTTGCAAAACACCTTCAACTCACCTCCATAAAGTGACTACTCAAATTGTCATTCTACTCCAAAACACAATCATGTAGAAGTTTGATTTTAAATTTTTTAATATTAATTATAATACATCATATACATATTAATATCTCCTATATGACATCTATGACATAATAAATTATATATATTATTGATTCTAGGATCAATCATTGGTCTTATAAACCAATCTCTTAGCTTTTTCTTACACAGTCCTCATACAACTAGATAAGATAATTTGGATTTAATGTTTAAATTATTTAAGTTGATTAATAAAATTACATAAATAATTAATATATATTTTAAATACTAAAAAAAATTCACTAGATACATTGGCTCTTATCATAAGGTATCACATTCTTCACTGCACTTGGCAAACCTGGAACAATCAATTTTGTCTTAAAAATTAGTCATGGTGAACATGACTTATAACACCTATAATTACAATTCAATGAAAATATATTTAATTTATATGATATTTAAATACCCTTATAACATATCCAATCACACAGGTGTAGAGGTCAAATTGTAATCATGAGATATATAGACTAACAGATAAAACATACTCTTTTGTTGTCTTGACTCACACAAACAAGCTATCTTGGGAGAACTATTTTCACCATTTGAAATTTATTAAAATGTATATAATAAACATGTAAATTATTTATATGTATTTATAAAATAATCAAAACAACTAAATTTATTCTTAATACATTGCAACCCATTCTTAAACACTTCCTCACTCTTGCCTAGTTTTTCTCATAGTCTTCACTATTACACAATTTAGTAATAGGTCAAATTGAGTGAAAAAATTTATTGAAAAGGAAGATATATATTGTAAAAAAAACACCATGGAAATAAATAATGAGTAATTACATTCAACCTAAATTTAATTTTGTGTATTGACCTAGTTAACCCTACTTATAACATCAAATTATTTAGAAATAAGTAGTTTTATATAGCTTTTACTTATGTCCTGACACACCACTACCACCTGGAGATGATTTATGGATTCATATATAACCTTAAATACTAAAAAATTCCTTACCAATAAAATTTGGGCCATTTCTATAAAGATCTCTTTAATCAGGTCACTGTGATGGTTTTGAAAGGGTTTTGGACTAGTTTACCTTCTTAACATTTGTTCATATAGTATTTACCATGAAACCAACTCCTAGTGTTTGTAAATAATAATTATTAACCTTTTACATCTCTCCAAAATATCTCAATACACCATGAAAATTTTACACATGCCAATGAGCATCAAAAAAATCCTTTTCAGGCTTGGAAACCTTCATTTTACATACACAAAAGACTTCAAAATGTTGTTTCATACTTTCTCATTCAATTCATGAGATTATAATAGTTAAAAAATATTTAAATAAACTTTAAAACCTCAATCCATTCTCAGAATTATCATCACAACATTCTACTAGGTCTATGCCATATCACTAGTTTTCTTCATGTAGTGACTAAGCTTTAACCTAAACCTTAG
>JARHVA010002411.1:157500-292500 GCA_037957365.1 Torreya grandis
CATTATGAATGTTAGCAAAATAATCCAAAAGTGCTAGATAATGTTTGAGATGCTAGCTATAATAACAATATCAAATTTTCTTTTTTAATATTTTGTTGATAAAATTTTTAGTAGCCTCTACTTGAACATTTAATCGAGGATGGTATGTTGTACAAAATTTGTGCATGATTTTGAATTGAGTATATAATTATTTCAAATCCTTATTTTTTAAATTCCCAATTTTCACAAGTAGCATTATGAATGTTAGCAAAATAAGCCAAAAGTGCTAGATAAATTTTGAGATGCTAGTTATAATAACAATATAGCATTTTATTTTTTAATATTTTTTTCATAAAATTTTTAGTGGCCTCTACTTGAACATTTAATTGAGGTTGGTATGTTGTATAAAATTTGTGCATGATTTTGAATTTAGTATATAATTATTTCATATCCTTATTTTTTAAATTCTGACTATTTTTAGAAACAATGGTGTGGTGAATTAAAAATCAATAAATGACTTGATTAAGTACAAATTTGGATATAGTAATACTTGTGACATTAATAAGGGCATAGCTTCAACCCACTTAGTGAAATACCTAGTGGTTGTGATGATGAAAAAATAACTATATTGAGAGTAAGGTAATTTACCAATGAATCTAATTCCCACATGAAAAAAAGATAAGGATTTTATAGTGTTTAAAAATCATCCATAAGAGAGTGAATAATATCATAATGTAATTTGAAAGGATTTCACTTTTAAGTGAACGTGGTAGCATATTTGTCAAGTGTCATCCATAAGTATACCATGCATAAGAATTTGTGGGCTATAGTATGTCTACTAAAATTACCACCATAAATTCCCCCATATGTTTATTATATAATATAATTAACTTAATCTTGAGTGACATAAAAAATAAAGTTAACTTTGGAATTATGGTAAAACATGACTTCATATCATAAGACCAATTTGTAAGTTTGTCTACAATTTTTGATCTTTTCATGATAATTAGCATCGATAGGATAAGTGTGGTTCTCAATAAATTGGATGATATTATTATACCATGGTATTTATAATATAATTAAAAACTCAATAGGATAGATAAGATAATTCTTTGTGTTTGGTAATAAAGATGGTGTGTTTCATATGTTGATGAGAAATTGTGAATCATGAAGAACTTAATGAGGGTGAAAAAAAGAAGATGAATCAATTAAATTAGATATGGAATTATGTTCTCATGGAATTAGTTATATAGTGAATTATTTGAATTATTTATAAAGAGTCATGTAGATTTGGTGATAAGTGATAATATTTTCCTTTTAAATTGGAAGTCGCCATTGAATTGACAATAAATGAGTTAGGAATCACCTAAACCATGTGGCTTTCATGCCTAATTAGTGATGTTATTATTATATTTTAAGGTTAATGGGAAATAGAGAGATATTAATTTTACACAATCATTAAGTAAGACACATCCTACCCTAGCTCCTTAAAGATATTTAACACCATTCAAATGGAGGGTCCCAATATCTTCATGTAGATTAATTATATATTCATATGATTATTTGATAATGAATTTGTATTTTGGTTCATAAATATAAGTTTCTCATGCATCAAAATTATTTAATTTTATTTCAACTATAATATTATGAAAATAATTTTTGAGTGAAATGGAATGATTAAGAGCTTCATTGTATAATATTTATTCATTAGAAAGAGTACCTAGTGATAAGTGGTTATAGGAGTAGTACCATTTTGATTGATAATTACTTGGACTTTAAATAAATTTTTCATAATAATTTTCAAATGAGATTACATAAAGATAAACATCCATTTGACTATTCTATCACTAGGTAAGATTAATTTGGAGAAAAATGATGAAGATGATCAAAATGGATGATGACATAAGTTTTTTGATAAATCATGTAATGGCCTATTTTATCTAATGATAATTAAATGGTGAGATAATAAAGTTAAAATTTGGTATATTTTGATTCATATTATATTAAAACATAACTGATATAATATATGACATATTCATGACTTATTTCATCTTGTTCGAAAAACATTACCCCAACCGATATAGGGCTAGAAGAAGTGTACAAGATTAGAATTTGATAATTAAAAGGTAATCACAAAGTGGGAGGATGTAATAGTAACTATATCATGGTTTCACAATATTTTTGACATGAATTCTAGGGATATACCTTTCTTGAGAAGGGGTTTATATGAGTAAATATGATAATCCATTTTAGAGACCAATCATCATATTGACCCAAGTTTGCCAAAGTATGTTTATATGTTTGGAATGTAATGAGGGATATGAATGTTAATTTTGGATTTAATTTTAATAATATATACATAAATCCCACATAAATAGAGTAAGAATACTATAAATTTTCTAGAGGTGACATTGAAAACACATTGGTAAGGATTTAGTATAATGTTTTATTTGATGAGATGGTGAAAAATGATAGAAAAATTGTGAAGATGATATTCACAATGCTTGTATTTAATTATAATATAATCTACCTAAGTTTAAACTATTTTATGTATAATATCATGAAATATATGAGTCAATACATGTTAATAATTGGCACCATCATTTTTAATACCGAATGGAATTGTAACATAACAATAGGTGCCCCATTCATTTTGGAAAGCGGTTTTCTTTTTTATCCTTAGGACTAATATGAATTTGATTATATCATAAAAAATAATCCATTATAGATAAAATTTCATAAATAGTGGTGGAATCAATAATGACATTGATTGATGGTAATATAAATTTATCTTTGGGACATGTTAATTTAAGATTGTGAAAATCTATATAGATGTGAATAACCAAGTTAAGTTTCTTGAATACATAAATAAAATTAGAAACTCATTGAGAGTAATATATAGAATTTATGAATTTGGTGTCTAAGATCTTGATGATCTATTTATGACATAAAATATAAATTTTAAAAGGAATTTTGCATTGATTTTGACACATAGGTTTCACATTAGGATAAGTAATTATATTATGGATCATAATACAAGGATAAATGTTACACATGTATTCATATGACCATTAAAAACTTCATGATATTTCTCTAAAAATAAAATTTCTTTGGATACAATAATATTTAAAGGGATAGTAGTGGTTCCATAATAAATTTCAATAGTTTCCTTAGTAACCATATCATTTCCATCTTGGAAATATAAGGAGAAAGAAGAAGTGAGTAAATGAGATATGTTTTAGTATCTATACTAGTAATAATTTTTTTGAAAAAATGAAATTATTCTCAAAATTAGCAATTTTATGTTTTTGGCATGGATATCGATACTCACAATCATTAGGTAGTTATAAGATAGATTCATTAATAAGGAGTCTGAGTAAGGGTCTATAATATTTAATATCCACAACTTAAATTCCAAGAGTATCAAAATTATAATGTATATGTTGAATGGTTGTTACTTATGCATCTAAGTTAATTTAAAGATTATAGGTATGATATTTATTGATAGGATCTAGTATTGAGATAGTGGGAGAAACACTATCATCGGTGGTGACTACATTTTTATATTAGGTAAATAATTGGTTTATTTAATAATATATATTAGAGGTCACTAATATGAATTTATTATATTGATTTTATTAGTGAAATTAGGGATTATTAGTTTATTTATATGATATTGGTAAATTTATATGATGACCCATGGAGTATCTATTAAATGTACATTGGTAGGTGGTACATAGACCTTAGGTTTAGATGTGCTATCAGAAGATAAGTGAATGACATGAGAATAATTATTGAAGGAATGTATTTTTGATAATATCATTTTATAATGTGGTTTATACAACTCTCATGATTGAGATTGTACGATAATGTAAGTAACATCATAGGATGGTGATATAGCACATGTATCTATTTCAAAAAGAACATATATGGTAGATATGCCCATGTTAATAAAAGTGTGAAGAGCTATGGTAAAATTATATTGAAATACTTTCACCACCCCATAATAATTTCAATAAAAATAATCCTTTATATAAGATTCTTCATATGTGTTTCATGGAAGAGGATTTTTGGTAGTATCATCTATTAAGGGAATGGTTTGATCTCATAGAATAAGATAATGAAGGATCCATTTTGTATGATATATAGAGGTAATCAAGTGGTATTATAAATGTTTTTTTATTTAATTAATTTCATCATAATTTGAATCTATAATATTTTCATGTATATTTTATCAATGTTGACAAATTTATGGAGGTAAAATATTGATGTGAATAATAGTAGAAATGCACTACTCAAATTTAGGTTTTAGAAGCTTGACACTCTAGGGATATGATCAACCTCATTTTTGTAACATTTAACATTATTTATGAGTTTACTATATTGACTACCAAATTATGTAATACAATGATTATGATGAGTCCATGGATGACCTAAGATCATGTTTTAAGATAAAGGAAGATCAATAACCATGAGTTTCATTTAATTTTTTTTGGGTATAATTATAAGATGTATCTAAATAAAACCCAAAGGTTTTTTTATTGGTTTTATCAAATCCACCAGAAGTGATAAAAGTTTGTTTGTTATTTTATTTGGTGTAGATGAATTTATCATAGATGTAGTTGTGCTGATGGATAACACTTATGTAGGTTGAGGAGCATCAAGAAGTAGTTCATATTCATTAGATGAAGGTTATTATATGTATTATAATTGTTAAATAAGTAACTTGTGATGATGAGGACAAATCATTAAATCCATGAGGGAAATTTTATAAGGCATAAAATTAAGTTCATCTAATAAATTTCAATGAGATTTAGAACAAGAGTGAACATGAGGATTAGGTTGATTAGGTGATGTAATTTTTGGAAGTATATGAGTGTCCATAAATGGATATCTCTCATCACTAATGGATGGTTTAGAAGATTAATTTTAAAAAGTGGTAGTATTTTTGATTAGTTGATTGTCAGTAGATGATTTATTAGTTTTTGTAATAGAGTCTTTATCAGTACATTTATGATGATAATTTACTTTGGATGCATTCAAATATTTAAAATTTCTACAATATTGATCATAATTATTATCAATAGAAAAAATAAATTCATTATAGTGTTGTGAACTCAGATATGATAAAGGTTTTTGAGTTTTTTGGGTAGAATATTTACATAATTTTCTCTTTTAATAATCTTTGAGATAATCAGGATGACTCAAATTTATCATAGTGTCACAATCAAAGTAATATCCTAACATGAATTAAAATGTATATTTTATATGACCATGAAATATCTCATGATAATGGCCAATGTCGTCATGGAACCAACAAAAGTTATTAGCATTATATAATGGTGGGGGAGCAAAATACTTATTTATGAAATGTTTATATTAGGATAATATATTTTTCATTTTTGACACCATCAAGGGTGGGTGTGAGGTAGTTTTTAAATTTAATTTGAATTCAATTTTTTATTAAAGGGGTTTTAGATTGAGAATTTGTACTAGTATCACATTATTTGAGGTTTGGAAAGATTCATTGATTGATTTATGAGATAGTTTAGTTGATTCATAAGGAAATATTTTATTTTATCTTGATCAAATGCCTCTTCTATGGTTTGAGGAGAAATAATTCAAAATTTATATTAAAGGGAAGGTTTAACATAGTAATAAATACTTTAAAGATATTTTCATCACTCGTGTTATGATCTACTTTATGTGCTAGTGATTTCCATCTTTTGATAAAAGTATGAGAAGATTCAATAGGTAACTGATTAGGATTGAAGAAGTGACTAATGGAATTTTTTGGAAGTTTATTTTGTTGAAATTATTTAAATGAAAATTTTGTAAGAACCTCTAGTTTCCATATGGAATGTTGGGGAGTTTATTATACCATTCTAAAGCATCTCTCATAAGAGTTTTAAAAATAACTTAAGTGGTATAAAAATTATTGATTTGGACCCATTCGTTATAGATATTGAAAATGATTTAAGGAAGATATCAAGGTATTTATTTTAATCATACTTAATGGGTGGGGAGATATTACTAATATATATGGATATGTTGAATGGAGATAAAGGTTTATTTTGAATATGTTGAATCAATTTTTTGTTCATGATAACTTGAGGGATGATATTCCCATTTACACATTTAAAAGGAGGTGGGGGGGGGGGAATTATGATTATTTTGAGTTATGATGATAGGGTATTGCCTTGACATTTGTAAGATATGATTTTTTATTTGGAGCATTTGGGAATTATTATTTATTCTCATAACATTCATTTCTAGAACTATTTGAGCAATAATTTGAGTTGTATCAATAGGTGGATTGGGATTTATAGTGGTAGGAAGAGTATTCCAAGGATCAGTGAAAGGAATGTTTCCTATAAGAAGATTACATATGGGAGGTTCTCCTATAAGAGGGTTACCTAAAATTGTATCAATTGATCCGATGTAAATTAGGAAGTTTAAAAAAGGTACCATTTAGGTTAAGATCATCTAGATCATCATTTTGAGTATCATGGTCCATGTTGCATTTCATTGACCGAAATGATGGTCAAGAGTAGTTACACCATTAGGGGATATATTCTTGGCTAAATAAAGTGGGTAAGAAATAATAATACATGTAACATCAAAATGGGTTAAGGCTATTGTTGATATTTTGTGCCAAAATTATCAAAACACCTTATACCCTAAGGGAGACCCATAGTTTTTTTGAGAAAAAGCTTTCAAAGGGACCTAAATACCTTTTTCCAAGACCCAAGTGAAAAATGGAGATTTGGGTATAGTTTGTAAATTTTCAAATTTTTAAAGTGCATCCTAAGCTCCACTTTCCTATTTACCTAATGCCTAGCAAAAACTAGAATTCATGTTGCATTATGTAGCTTTTTAAGTTAAAAAATGTAATCAGGACTCTGAGTTTTATTCTTGTTTGACATCAATGGGAATTATAACTCTGGTTACACTTTTCAACTTTGAAAATTTGTAAAGTGCAACATGAGTTTCACTTTTCATTGTTCACCACTACCCTATAGCAATCAAAACTCTCGATACACTTTACAACTTTACAAAGTTACAATGTGTAAATGAGATGTTGATACCTACCTCCATAATATTTCCTACCTCTAGAAACACACTCTACAAAAAGTGGAGATTAAAAATAAAATCATAATTTTATAACATTCAAAACTATAAAATAAGTCTAATGACTTGATTTTATATCATTGTCCATCTGCCACCATGTTTAGCATTAATTGCATATTTTGGTATACAAATTATGTTTTCAAATTGTTAATTAATATTTGTAAACCAAAGGGAGATATTAAATTCCAAGTGAGATCATGAACTAGACACCTAAGATGAACGATGCCAAGTTCATTCACCACCATTATTAAGTAATGCAAACACATGCACTAGGTCCACCATTGCCAACCTATGCATGTGCATTCACTATATTTTTATAGGTTGACCATATTTATTTCAATCAATACCATTAGAATTTCATAAAATATTAATTTTTCCATTCTAGATGTTAGGTTTTTTCTTATAATAGTGAAAAGCATCATCATTACTCATAAATTCCATTTTTGCATATGTATATTGAAAAATACATCAAAGCTGTTATGGCTTTATTAGATTTATCTATGAAATCTAGGGTTTTTCAAAACTATTAAAACATATAGAATATTCCCAAAATATTTCCTATAGAAATCCCTCTTTATATTGCAAGATAAAATCCCATGACTATTCAATTGTAGAAACACATAAAAACCCTAACAGAGATTCCCCTTGCTTTAACCATTCTCAGTTACCATCAAAAGTTTGACTTGCCTCTATAGACCATTTTCCTTCTAGATATTTTATAATACTTTAAAAGTGTAATTTCAAGTCAAAGCCCCATGGAATATTTTAGTCTAAATTTATATTTGTAATTTCACATTATACCTATGTCAAAAAATTTAACTTCAAAAGCATAACAAAACTACACCAAGTTCATATTAGAGAAATAACCTATAATTGCAATTTCAAATCCCAGCAAACTCTATAGTTGGTTTCTCATACCTAGTTACCAAGTATACATTTTTGGAAAGGATATGAATTTAAAATCAAAGGGACCTAGTGTCCCATCCAACTTGGACTCAAACACCAACTAGATCACTGACATAAATCTGGGTCACACAGACCGAACAGACTTCTAAAATATAGTAAATGTAGAATTCAAGAATGATTGGATTCAGATCATCATTGATAATGATTTTCCCTAGGATGTAGTCTTCCCACTCTCAAAAAAGATCCCTGATATTTTTCTCACCATGGATAAATAGTATGATGCTAAGAAGAGGGAAGAAGTGAATGATAAATGAGAGAAGATTTTGAATCTTGATCCTAATTTCATTTATACCATGTTATTTATCCTATAATATGAAATATATATAGATATAACCCTTGAATCTTCCAAAAAGTTCTATTAGGATAATAATGTAACTCATCTATGGGTTTTAAACAAGTAGTGGTTAAAAAACCTAGACCTACAGCCACAAAACTTCCTAAGACCTTGTTTGGGATAGACTTCAAGGATGAATTAGGAGACATCATCATACTCTTGCATAGAGTAATAGGGAACCCAAACACAAATAACTCTTAGGATTGGATGTACCAGTATATCTAGGTAATCCATTAGAAGAAATAGTACATTCATTGGTCTTAATTGATTAGTGACCTCATTCAAAAATAGTTGGTGGAGGTCCAAACTACATGCAAGTTTTATATGACTTCTTAACTTTCTATATCTTAACAAATGGGAGGGCATTCCCAATATTAAACATAGTTCCCAATCAAATTAGAAAAGTTTATTACTTTTATCTTCATCTCACCTTAGAAGCGAGTAAACAACAATTTAGAAGGTTCAATGATACTTTTGTCTACTACATCATAATCATGTTTCAAAAATAACTAGGAAGGAGAAGGTTTTTTGATGTTGTAGTAGCAAAAGTTGTAAAATGGGGGTCATACTTCATTCTATTCCCAACATATTCATATATCAGAGTGGGTGGTTTTTTTTTGTTGTCCTTACAACCTACCTAGATATATAAGTGACAAATGGGCCTTAATTGAACGTATGAGGTAACTTGTAGAAACCCACAATTTATTATCAAGAACACATAAGATAGGGATCCAATTCCTTAGTAGTATATGGAGATACACCTACCCTTCTATATAATTAGCTAATTATGCAGATCTAAAGATGAATCAAATGACCTTGAGAGTTATCTATGTTAGGCCCTTTTATGATGTGATTGTAGATGTTACCAATATAGTGGGTGGCACATATTCCCACATTTATTTTTATGAATATTACTAGGAATATAAGCAACATGAAGAAGAGGTTAAATTAAGATATTATTCTAGAATGAGCCTAGAATAAGTCAAAACTTATAATATGGTACCAATTCTAAAATATTTGAAATATGAGGAATGGATAGTAGACAGGGTATATTATGAAAAATAAATCTCACTCCAACCTCTTCCTCTAGTCAGGTGGTTGTTATTGGTACAAACATCCCCCTATTATTTTGTCTTGTTTATTTTACTTTGCATGAAAGGGGCCCTTGTTAATATTCTAAAGTATTTGTATCCTAGCATGGCTTACATGGTATTGTTATTTCTTGAATTGGGATATCATCCACCTAGAAATAGAATAGGTCCTTGCCTAGTTAATTATGATTTATTAACTAACGTTATTGATAATAAATATTTAATGACAAAGTGTTGGTTTCATGGAGTTAAGAAGGGTTCTAGATCAAGAAACCGTAGGGATTTGATTTTAAATCTTCATGGGAAATTTTGTGATAATTTATACTTTCAGAATACCCTAAGTCTAAAATCATGATGAAAGTCCTTTTATGGTTTTCCACTTTCAAATTCCCCCAAATGTGTTAAAAAATTATGTGCCCTAGCCTTCATGTTTGTTAAACATGAGTAATGCTTCAAGGACCCTAAAATATATAGCTTGAATCCATGTGTCAAGCTCTAATGTTATGTCTCAATTTGGATGTAGATCAATAGTTTGAATTGACTCAAAAGACTAATCTAAAGATGTAAGATCCTCCTAAGACAAACTACATGTTAAACACTACTCATTACTAAATTTATTATGGTATTTATTTTAATAACCTCACTCTCATCATTTAAAGTTCATGAGGATGTCTTTGACATTAGCAAGGCCTTCAAAATAAACCTCATCCAAAATTTTATCTTTACTACAGAAGGGGACTTTTTAAACATTAAAACTTAGGCTTATTACATTAAAACTTAGTCATAGTGTTTTTAAATACTATTAACACAATAATTAATCATGTAGCCTAAGCCTATGTATATTATGAACTAATTCAATGTTCATGCATCTTTTAGGATCCAATGGATCACATTAATCTCAAGATCCTAATCCAATGGCATGATATCAAAAGGCTTGTTGAAGATTAGACCAATCAAAAATAACCTCACAGATCATGATCAATGCTTCATGCTTCATCATTGAACTTGATCCAATGGATTATGTTGACCCCAATGTCCTAATAACATAAAAAATATGACACATGACATGATACCATTTATTTAAAAGAACATTAGGAGCTTAAAGTTAAAACCTATGTTCCCATCATTTGACATTCACAAGGATGTCTTTGACATTAGTGAGAACATCAAATTTAAATATGGCTGACCTATCAACCAATCAAATTTGACCTCACCAATGATGATCAATGGGTCTCACTCGATCGATGATCCTAATCTAATGTTGTGAAGTGGAGGTATACTTTTCAACTCGAGACTTTACAGCTCGATGACTCAACACCTAGATAAATAACATCTAGTCATTTATTGTGAAACTTAGAACATGTGACTTGGCATAACTTGATCATTGATGATTTGAACACCCAATAAAATTAGACATTTAGGATCTTAATAAAAGGCTCATGTTCATCCTTAAATCTTAATCCAAAGGAGTGAAATGAAAGGGCCTTATTTAAAAATAAATGACCAGTTGGAAATAAAACTCCTATGAAATACCATGGAAACACGTTCAGGGAGGTCCAAGTAAGCACCATTTAAGCACTAAAAGTCAATCTCAAGATATGACACATTTGAAAAGATAGGATTTTCATAAGTGGCACCATCCATAAAATCTAAGGTATGAATACATTTATGAGAGCCATCACCTTCACCATTAAAGCCTAAAAACCCCTACCAAAATAGCTTAAAGTCCCAAAACATGACTAATTAGGGACCTAATTGCATCAAGTAAGCTCAAATTTTCATCCTAAGAATCAAGGCCTATTATGTTCCAAGACAATAAAGATCATGTCAGTGGCAAGGCAAAAGTGGAAAGAAGAGACAAACTTTTATCTATCCACAGACAATGAAGGAAGATGCCTTAGGGTTATTGAGTTAGATAGAAGGGCATTAGCCAATGGAATGGTGAATTAGTCAGAGATTTTCTTTTCCATTGAAGAGTTTTAGCCTTTATCATCTAGTAAACAAAGGGTAGAAGTTACCAAAAGGAAGTTTGATTACGTGGTTATAGTCCAAATGATGGGTCTTCATCAAACTGCTACCAAACTAGAGGTCCTACCCTATATTGACATCCTTACACCCTTGTTTGTAAACTATAATATTGATAATGACTAGATTATTTATGAAATAAAGTCAAGAAGGATTGCTTATGTTGCCTTAGTAGCCTTTGAAGGATACTATAAACTCCCCAAAGACCATATTCATCTCCCCACCATAAAATAATGGACTACCCAACATAATTTGGATGTCATCTTGAGACCATGGTTAATCTAAGGGGCTCATATAGCTATAAATCATGATGTTAGGATCCCCATTATCAAATTTAAGGAGGTTATAAGAATCATTCTTAAAGTTATTGAATAGAGACTTCAGAGTATCCACTACCACCTATGTTGACCCTAAGTGGGTTTACTATGTATACTTCATGGTTGAATAAAAACTAACTCCACCTATTAGGGAACTAATTAGTATCCACTTAGGAAGGAAATTTTATGGCATTAATAAGAAGACACTTCAGTATTTCACCATGATGTCTTATCTATTGGACTCGTTTTTGGTATCCACCCATATTCCTAGTGTTAAGAATTGGTCCTCCCATAGTAGAATTACCATCTCACATCATTACTCCATGCTTTATATCTTTAACTATAGGGATCATATGCAATTCATCTATGACTATATATATCCCATAATATTCCAAAGCATCATAGGATATCCCATGCCTAGGGTGTACCCTCTTGTTAAGAGATATGTTTATCTCATACGAGATATTTGGTTTTATCCAGACTAAATTGTCCTTTGGATTGAGGGCATCATGATCCAAGCATTTAGGCTACCTATTTATATTCCCATTAAATTGGCTAAACAAGAAATTATGTACCAAATTCCCCATGTAGTTGATAACACCTATAGAGAGAAGAGGAAGTGAATGCTAAACACCTTCCCATTTTTCATTAGGAGAACCTTGATCAAAGACTTAAATCAATTATACTTCATGTCTAGACACAGGGATGCTTTTTGCTTTCAAAAAGATGACTCAAAATAATGGGATCCAAACAACAAAGTGGTCCCTCATTTTCAGTCAAGGAAACTGACCAAGGTGACTTATGAACACATGGTTGGTCCTTATGACCATTTTTATACTAAATTAAAAAACTTTGAGGATGTTCTTTCTAGGTTTAGACAACATGGTTTCAAGCTTGAGCATAGATTTCAAAGGGAGGAAAAATTCACTGGAGAGAGATAGAAAATGAACCAATTGTAGTATAATTTGTTTCCTTCAACTTCAAGTAAAACTTTAGAGAAACCACCATAGATAACAATCCAAATCCAATAATCATGTGAAAAAATACTATAAGATAGGTTAGGTGAAGGCCATTCATCATCAACCTAGCCTCTAAGACCATCTCTCCTAGTAGAGAAAATTGATATGGTTGCCTTAAAACCATATGAAATGGTGGATGAGTTCTTCAAGGAACTTGTAGAAACCTATGGATATGACCAAGAAGGTGAGGTAACCATAGTTGAATGGCTCAAATTGAAGTTTCCTAAATAGTTGGGGAAGAAAAGGGGGAAAAAGTGGCATTGGACTTGGTCCCTATCACTCAAAAGAAGAGAGAAGCTAAGATGGCCCTTGTTCCTAGGGCCTCCAAAAGACCAAAGGTAACATGGACCCACCCCACTAGTGAAGTGAACATATTCAAGGATGAATTCTCAATATATAGACCTATTATCCTAGACTAGTTCATATGTGGGAAATTACAAAAGATCCCATCCCACTCTCATACGTGGGCAATCACCAACACTTCAAGTGTGGGCAACCATGATAATATTAAACCTTAGATAAAATATTTCATGAAAGATCAAGAAGAGAGGAGAATTATTAGGGTTATAAGAGAAAGTGGAAGGATGATCAAGGATCAAGGAGCATCAAGTGGAGCTATGATTGAAACCCCATAGGATCTAAACTCTATGAACTAGAAGCCATAGTGCATTTAAATCTAGATACATCAAGCTTTGAGAGAATAGTAACAAGGAAAGTCACCATTAGCACTAAAGAATTCACTTTTCAAAAAGTGGAACTTTTTGTTGGGCTAATTTCTATCCAAAGGTAGCCAATATGGGAGAATCCCATTCATCATGAGGATGTGGCTAGTTTAGTGGTGGCACAATCAATAATGACCTTGGTTGGGGTCCAAGGAATGAAATAAAGGATCATTAACTTAGGGAAGGAAAAATAGGGTTTGGAAACCCAAATCCTACTTTCAATCCCTAAATATATAGTATAATTTCTAAATAAGTCCTTCTCAGACATTTTTTAAGGGTTGAAGGCCTTGAAATCTAGATCAATTATTTAGGCCAATAAACTTGAGAAGGCACAAACATTAATTACATGGTGGAAAATTTATAGAGATTAGATAATTGAATTTATCATTATCCATAATTCCAAACAAGTCCAAGGCATCAAAATCATTAAATTAAAACACTTGCATTTCCTCCTTGGAGTCATGGAAGAAATGATACTAGGTTGAGTAGCTAGTTTGACAATGTCAACAACCTTTTAGAGGAAGACAAAGGATTGATGGAAAAGGATGGAGGAGCTCTTAAAGACATATTGGGAAGACCATCTAAGACCATTGTCAAAGGCCTGATGGAAGATGAGGAGTTTAGACAGAGGGTTAATCAACAAATCTAGAGCATCAAACATAAAAAAGGAGAGGATATTAAGGACAATCAGAAGTTCCTTGGTATCATCATCACATTTGGAAGATAGATTGTATAAGCCCAAGGGATTTAGGAGCTTAAGACCAAGAGTGACAAGGAATTTGACAATTTGGCAAATCAAGAAGAGGATTGTTTGATGAAGTCTACCATAGATTTTAAACTCATTAATGAATAATATACTAAGCTAAAGAACATCTATAGATAGTGACCTAAGGGTCCCACCAATGTAACCTAAAATAATATTCTTTATCATACTAGTCTATTATCATACATTTATCATTTGTCAAAATTATCATGAAAGACTTTGGCATTGCATCTTTGTATTAAGGATAGTTGTCCTTATTTTGCATGTGGATATTTTGAGGGTGTTAACTGGTTAACTACCTATGTTTCCTATAAATAGGCAAGGGTTACCATTTTTTAAGAGAGAGTTTTTGAGTAACTGAAGAAATGGATCCCTTAACACAACTAAAGAACTCTAAAAGGATTGTCTGAATAGTGTGTTCAAGCTAATGCTATATCTCAATTGCATGTGAATATCTTAGATGTGAATTGTTCTTTGTTTTTTTGAACTATATTTTCTATCATAGGGATGTTAATTTGTTCTATGTTAAATTAGCTAAAAGTTATTTGATTTATTTAATTATATTTCACTTTAGATTTGAATGTGCTTATGTTATTCATGTTGTAGTAGTAAAACCCTTAAAGTTAATCTGGTTATCACTTGTGATCTTCATAATTCCTTGGGATCTTGCCCAATTTATTATGGAATTTGTGTTTAAACTATAATTCATCACAAATTGGTTCACATATGTTCAAATTAATAAGTAAGTATATCATAATGCTTGAGATGGGAGCCTGCAATTACATTTTCTTCTCTCCCTTACCTTCTCTTTTCTATATTTTTATCAAGACTCATTTTAGCTTAAGAATAATTATTAAATAACTATTTAGCTTATCTTGTAGATCAAGAAATATCACAATGATTCAAATACAAGACCTTGGTGGCTCCCAACCACCAAATCAATCAAATATTGTGGATGACTCTCACACTCTACTTCTATTTCACCACAAACATGCCAAAATTATCACAAACTACAACTCATGCCTTGGATTCTCACAACCCTAAAATGAGAAGTTTTCATTAACACTAAGAGAACATGTGAGGCAATTAGAAGCATCAATAAGAGTATCTCCAATAGCACTAGAAGGAGGGATCATTTGATCAATTGTGATCATCCATGTGTCAAATTTCAAGGATTCATGACCTTTATAAGTGATTGCTCACTCTGAAAGAAAAGATGCTTAGTTTTTAAAGTGGTTTATTGCCTATCTTATGATTTTTAAGGAAAAAACATAGGTTCTTCTTAAACATTGTTTAAATTCTAGTCTAAACAAATTTTTGTTTTAAGACTTCATAGTATTTGATTTTAGGATGGCTTATTTTGGTTAAAAGGAGATGACTCTTTATGAATCTTGAGATTATGTAGGACATAGGTTATGAATAATAGTCATCTTTGTGTAAGTCATTACATATTTGAACTTACATAGTCAAAGATTAGTGTCATGTATATAGTTTTGATCAAATATTTATAGAATAAGCTTAGTGTACAAGTTGATTGATGTTCTTGGTGTGATTTGACTTGACTCATCATATTGCAAAAGGATCCTTAATATTTAAAATTGTAATTAAAAAAAATCAAGACCAAATTAAATTAAGAGACTAGAGAACCCTTGCTTGAATTAGAAACCCATGGAAGAGCTAGGAAAGACAAAGGAATGTGTAGGCATTCCAAGTATTTACCATCTTCACCATTGCAAGGAGTTCTTGCGTTAAATCTTCATCCAAATATGGCATGACTTGGGAGTTCCCCCATCAATGTACCAAGTATGATTCATGACTTAACACATAATCCTAAAAAGTATTTACCAATATTTAGTCCAACTAGTGTTACAACTGCAAAATAACATGTTAAAGCTTTTGAGTCTGCCTTAAGATTGTTAAACATTATTCATAAGATATGTATCATGTAGGTTTTTCTCATTTACATTCAAAGATGTGGAATATGAATATTTCCTTAGCTTACCTTGGTAATTTTATTACCTCATGGAATAACTTTGAGACTATTTTTATTGATCAATTTGGAAAAATCATAAGCCCCTTTATCATTTATCACCAATTTACAACCATTAAGAGAGATACAAATGAACCTATTATATCCTTTAATGTTAGGCTCCAAAATATGTAAATTTAGACCATGGATCCATACACACTTAATGAGGATTTAGATTTAGAGGTTTACAAAGATGAAATTTACCCTATGACTTTTGTGTTTTTTAAAAGGGCTATCCCAGCTATCAACACATTAGCTCAACCTTATTTTGTAGTGGTTATTAGTGACCAAATATAGCCTCAAGGATAAATGGCTTATTCTATCCCAAATGTTAGTCCTTAGATGCCTGCATTAAACCTATTCCCAAATAATAACCAAAATTCTCTAGCATTAAACCAACTACCTGCTTTGAATGTATTACCTACTAGCCATGTTTCCCCTAATCAAAACCTAGGTTTCTTGAGCCATCAAGCTACCAATGGATCTCATATCAATGACCAGAAGGCTTTAGTGCTTGTCAATAGAATTAACAATAGTCAAGGACAAAATTTTAAGACATTAAAAAATGATAATGAATCTATATTAAAGATGGTCCAAAAACTTAGCAAATATTTCTTGCAATTAGAAAAACAAGTTGGTAATGCTATTGACAACTATAGAAGAAAATTCACTTTATAAAAGTTTAATTATCCTGAGAATAGATTTCACAATGATAGTTTCTAAAATAATAAATCTAATGATATTTCCTATATCAAAAAGACTATGGATATCAATCTCACTGATATTACTTTGCCAGACTATTGTAGAGTGTATGTTACCTATAAACATGGTGAGATTGATTGCATTGAATTTTACAAATCATTTGAAGATTTCCAAGAGGAAATTGATACATTTGAGGTAGTCCTAAATAGAGATGTTGTTGTAGGTCCTTCTAGATCTAAACCATCTGACCTAGTGCACATGGTGGAAAAATTTCAATTCCATTTCCAAGAAGATAATGAGCTTGAGAACATTCCAGAAGAGATTCAAAGATTCCAATAATTTTTGAAGATGTATCCTCTAATATATAGGGAGAAAAATAGCCATTGACTACCTCTACTTCCCCTAACAATTATGGGACTCCCCTAACCACTACATCAAGTAATTATCCCAAACCACCTAAGGGTATTTCTTTAAAAACTACTATAGAATCTTTAAACAAGACTGGTTACAGAATTGTGGAGGATATGAAAAATATTAAAATTAATATTACCCTACATGATCTGACTCAAATTATAAAACAAAGATATTTACTCTTGGAATCATTGTCTAAGAAAATTGGCAAGCCCCCTAGAAGTGATAATGCTAATGTAACTATGCAAGTAGCTAAAATAGAGTCTCCACCTATTTTACTTATAGTTAGGATATTTGGGAAGAATTACCATAATTATCTTTTAAATTCTAGAGCTTCAACCAACATTATGCCTATCAGGATATGTCAGCAACTTGGGTTAACACCAATCAAGTTTGATAGGGTAGTTACTAAGTTGGATAAATCTAGAGTCAAGGTCATTAGGAAGTTATTTAAAGTGCATATGCAATTGGTTAGTGAACCAAGGGGTTCAACAATTAATTGACATCAAAGTGGTGGAAATTCCTAATGCTTATGGATTGATCTTGAGTAGAGAATGGAATAAGTCCTTAAATGTTACATTTCTACTAATTTCTCACACTTATGATTACCTTAGAAAGGTGTTCCAAATCATATAAGAGTAGAGAGGTAACATAGGATGAGGCATGTGATAATAGAATATAATGCTATCAATGAAAAGGTGAATTTCTTATATTTTGATTTAGGATTTTTTACCCTAGAGGTTACAAAGGAACCTTGTTCAAAAAATCCACCTTCAATGCCTAGTTTATGGATATTGTATATGCATGGTGCTAGGTGTAAATTAGGATCATGAGTTTGTATTGTATTAACATACCCTATAACAAAGCATTATCGTGTTTTTTATAGGTTACAATTCTCATGCACTAATAATATAGTTGAGTCTGAAGCTCTTATCCTAGGATTGTAACTTCCTATTAAACATAAGGTTAAGGAAATAATTGTTTATGGAGATTCTGAGTTGGTGGTCAACCAAGTAAGAAGCATATACCAATTCAAGTTGTCTTACCTCAAGATATATAATTTTAGATTTTGGGATTTGATGGAATCTTTTGATATTCTTAACATTTTATCTATTCCCAGGGAAGAGAACAATGTCACTGATGAGCTTGCTTTTATTATGGCTAATATCATGCCCAATTATGGTTCCCTTAATTTTAGTATTGAGTTAGAATCATGCCCCTCAATCCCTGACAGCATAGATCACTTTCAAGTTTTCAATTATGATAAGTAAATTAGGGACTTCTTGACTAATTATAGAGCCTTTTAAACTCACATCATTAATGAAGCTAATTAAATTTCTCTTGAAAAGGATATTAATGGTATAATCATCCAATTAAGTGATAATAAGATACCTAAAGGGATTATTTCATTTGCAAGACTATTTGATCATGACAAGATTATGGAGACACCTGACGTACCTAAATTAAATGGTAAATACTACCAGGTGGTAGATATTCATTCACATGATTAGCCCCAACAAGTGAATATAGAAAATGCTTGCACTAAAATGGAAAATAGAAAATCTAGAGAGCTACTTAAAAAATATAAAGATGTCATTTCTTAGTCCTATGAAGATCTAAAAATATTTGACCCAAGGGTTATTACTCATACTATTCCCCTTAAAGAAAATTATAAACCCTTTAGATAGAAGCAAAGGCCTATCAATCATGTAATAGAACCCATGATATTTAGGAAAGTTAATAAATTTTTAGATTCAAGGATTGTATTTCCTATTAGGCATTCCACTTGTGTTGTAAACTTTTTCCTATTTAAAAAAAGAATGAGGAAATAAGATTATGCATAGACTTTAGGAATTTAAACAAAGCATCTAAAAAGGAGAATTACCCATTTCCCTCTCTTGACCAAGTCATCCATGTTGTTTCAGGATCTACCATGATGTCCTTTTTAGATGTATTTTTTGGATATAATCAAGTTCTTGTTACTCTAAAAGATAGGATGAAAATAGTTTTCACTACTAAATGGGGAACATGTGATTATAAAATAATTCCATTTGGATTAATTAATGTAGGAGACACCTTTTAGATGGCCATAGACCATCATTTCCAAGTTATAGTGGGAAAGTGCATTATCATTTACATGGATGACATCATATTTTTCTCTAAGAATAGAGAGGAACACTTTATGCACCTGCAACAAATGTTTGAATGATGTAGGAGGTACAAAATTTCCCTCAACCCCAAGAAAATTATCTTCTATGTCACTAAAGGAAAATTATTAGGGCATGCCATTACTAAAGATGGGATTTCCATATATCCTTAGAGAGTGGAATCCATCTCTAAAATTAAGATACCCAATAGCTAAAAAGAGGTGAAATCATTCTTTGATAAAATCAACTTTGTGAGCAAGTTCATCTCAGGCTTTGCTAAAATTGTCAAACCTCTAAATGATATGATAAAGAAAGATGCTAAAATTTCTTGGAATGAATAATAAAAAAAATCCTTTGATGACATAAAAAATCAATTTTACAATCCCCAATCTTAATAAGTCTTTACTTTTCAAAAGACTTTTACTTGTATTAATTTGCTTCTAATCACACTATGTCTTCTATCTTAACTCAAAAGGTTGATTAGAGTGACCATCCTATAGATTTCATGAGAACCAAATTCAAAAATGGAAAGGTAAACTATTCCATGATAGAAAATCAAGCCTATGCATTGGTAAAGGTAGTAAAAATGTTATGACATTACATCCTTAGAAATAAGGTACATGTTATCTTACCTGACCCTACCATAAAGATTATGTTAAGTTAAAATGAGCTTGGGTAACTATGAGTTAAGTGGATGTCAGTATTATAGGAGTATGATATTGAAATGAAGATTACCAAACTAGTGAAATGTTAGGGCTTGGTCTATATGATAGCCAATACCAATCCTAAACTCTATATCATGTAAGTTAAAAAAATAGAACTTATAGCCTAATGAATGGTATGACTCCCTCATGTACTTGTTTATCAATGGTAATTACCATTTGAGACTCACCAGAGAGTATAAAATAGCATTAATACTCAAATCAACTCATTATCTCATCAAAAATGGAGTATTGTATAGAAATAACTTTGAAGGAATCTACTTAAGATGCATGTCCAAGGAAGAAGCCTCTCAAATCATGTCTACTTTTCATGAAAAACTAGTTAGTGGACATCCTTTAAGGTGAACCATAGCTCATAAAATTCTTAGGGTTGGGTAATATTGGCACACCCTTTTTAAAGATGCATACAAAAATGTGAGGGAGTGTCATTCCTTCCAAATATTTAGCACAAAAGAACCAAAGGCAGCCATGCCTTTACAACCAATGATAATAAACAAACCTTTTGCATAGAGGGGATTAGACTTCATAGGATTGATCAATCCAAATTATTTTTAAGGTCCCAAATATGTCCTAACTGCTAGGGACTACTACACTAGATGAATTGAGGAAATAGCCACTAAGCAATGCAAAACATAAGAGGTGATTAATTTCTTAGAGGAAAATATTTGCACCAAATTTGGAACCCTGGTTTAGTTAGTTTCTGATAATGCATCTACCTTCATATCTATTAATATGACTGAGGGCTTACGAACAAGCTATTACACTCATGTTTTCCTCTAATCAATATCCCTAAGGGAATGGAGTGTCTGAATCAATAAATGAGAATCTAGTGAAGGCCATCAAGAAGTCAACAATAGATAAACCTAGAACATGGCACAAACTCCTTATGTATGCATTGTGGCTTGAAAAGATAAGGATTAAATAGGCACTCAAAGATTCACCATTTTTTTTGGTATATGGTTAGGAACCCATATTTCCTATCACTTTAAAACTCCCTACATTCACATTTATATAAGAATACATTGAGAAAAGTGAATACATTGCTAATTCTAATCTATTAGACATCATTTAGATGGAAGATGCTAGAGAAAAGGCATTTATAGATTTTAGTAGACACCAAACAACTATGAAAAGGTGGTTTGACAAGAGATCCAAAGTGAAAGTGTTTAGACAAGGAGACCTAGTCCTCCTTTGGGATAAGGCATCAGAGCCTAAAGGCAAACATGACAAGTTCACCCCCTTATGGATTGGCCCATACCAAATTAATTAAATATTAGGTAATAACAACTTCAAGTTAAATAATCTCTATGGATCTGAGTTCACATTGTCCAAAAATGGGCAATACCTAAAATATTACTTTTTTGCTACTCCACTAGGGGTCTTCATAGAATAACATCTATAAGATTACTTAATGCTAGATTAAATAGGCAAAATAGTTTCCTTTCTTGTTTTGTTTTCCTTCTTTGTCTATATACATTTGTTTGCTTATGTTTGTCTATTCCTTATTATTTTTTTGTGTTTCATTTTTCATTCTTGGTTGTGTCCCTTTACTTTAATAAAGTCTATTAGACTATCCTAGCCTAGAATTACTCAAAATTCAGGTACCTCAAGTAGGAGGTATGAATTTTTCATAATGGGACCTAAGGTTGTAATATAGCTTTGTGTTATAATATAGAGATTCTCAAAAGACTCACATGAAAATCAATGACCCTAGAAGAATCCAAAACATTACCAAAGACCAAAGCTTCATTGAAAGAATAATCATGTATGTGGAAATGAAATTTAAAAGTTAAGGCATATGCATGCTTGCACTTAAAATATATCCTTGTTTGAGATTAAGGTTTTAACTAAAAGTCAATTATCTTAAGACTAAGACATTTGACCAAATCCTTAAACCTAGCTATCCTAGCTCCTAACCTTTGCAAAAATAAAATAAAATTAGAGAGACTTAATACTAAATCGAAAGATGCAAAGTTAAAGGTGATTTAGGCAATCTCCACTAGGGCTGTCAATGCCTAGCTGGCAGTGGAGAAAGGCCATGAGTGGAGCCAAAATTATCTATATGGGGGATATGGATGCATGGCTAGTAATAGATCAATGCATAGGCCTCCCCTAAATTAAGAGTAGTTGTTTTTAATAAAATATATAAAAATTCTCAATGTTAAATGTCATGGTAAAAAAAATATGAACCTGCATGTTCTCGAAAAGTCTCATGACAAAAAATGAGTGGAATAAAAGCACACACATATCATGCTTAGGCTATGACACGAGTATTTGAATTATTCATATTTAAATCTTGTTTCAATGTTGAATTAATATAATAAATGATATAAGGATTGATGGAGGAAAAGGACTGATATGTTGGTTTAAACCAGAGTTTCTAGATATTAACATATTGTTATGTTTCCCTTATGAGTCACCATTGTTGTTGGTAAAAACATCCCCCCTATTATTTTTGTCTTATTTCTTCTAATTTTCTTGAATTGGCTCTTTTTAATATTCCAAAGTATTCATATCCTAGCATGATTTACATGGTATTGTTATTTCTTGAATTGGGATATCCTCCACCTAGAAAGAGAATGGGTCCTTGCCTAGTTAGTTATGATTTATTAACTAACCTTATTGATGATAAAACATGAATGATAAAGTGTAGGTTTCATGGAGGTAATAAGTGTTCTAGAGCAAGAAACCCTAAAAGTTTGAATTTAAATATTTGTGAGAAATTTAGTGGGAATTTGTCCTTTCAAAAGACCCTAAGTCAAATCATAACTAAAGTCCCTTTATGGTTTTCCCATTTTAAATTCCCCTAAATGCATTAAAAATTATTTCCATGAGTTTTCATGTTTTTTCAACATGAGTAATACTTTGAGGACCCTAAAATATTTATATTTAATCCATGTGTCAAGGTCTAATGTTATGTCTTGATTTAGATGTAGATCAACGGTTCAAATTCATCCAAAAGTCTAATCTAATGACATGAGATCCTCATAAGACAAACTACATGCTAAACACTACTTAGTACAAAAGTTTATATTGTACTTTATTTGATGATCTCACTCCTATCATTTGATGTTCATGAGGATGTCTTTGACATTAGGAAGGCCTTCAAAATAAACCGTATCTAAACTTTTATCTTTAGTATAGAAGGGGACTTTCTAAACATTATAAATTAGGCTTATCACATTACAACTTAGGTCATAGTGTCTGTAAATACTATTAACATAAGAATTAATCCTATAGCTTAAGCCTATGTATATTATTAACTAATTTAATGTGTGTGCATCTTGCAAGATACAATGGCCCACATTCATCTTGAGATCTTAATCCAACTGTGCAATATCAAAAGGCTTGCTAAAGATTAGACCAATCATAAATAACCTCATAGATCATGATCAATTGTTTATGCTTCATCACCAAACCCAATCTAATGGATTAAATTAACCCCAAAGTCTAGAGAGCACTGAAAATATCATGTGTAGCATGCTACCATTTGGTTAATGGAACCTCATGAGCTTAAAGTTGATAGCAATGCTCCCACAATTTGATGTTCATGAGGATGTCTTTGAAGTTATTAAGAATGTCAAATTAAAACATGGCCAACCTATCAACCAATCAACTTTGACCTTGATAATCATGATCAATGGCTGTCACTTGATCGTTGATCCTAATCTAATAGTGTGAAGTGGAGGTAGACTTTTTAACTCAAGACTTTAGATACTGATGAATTGACACTTGGATAAACCACATCCAGTCATTTTTTGAGAAATATAGAGCATACCACTTGGTGTAACTCAATCATTAATGGCTTGAACACCTAATCAAAGTAGACCTCTAGGATCTTAATCAAAGGGTCAAGTTCATCCTTAGATCTTGATCTAATGGAGAAAAATGAAAGGGAATTATTTAAAAACAAATGCCTAGTCAAAAAGAAAACTCCCATGAAATGCCATGGAAGCACATTTAGGGAGGTCCATGTAAGTTCCATGTAAGCACTAAAAGTCAATCTCAAGATATGATGTATCCAAAAAGATAAGATTTTCATAAGTGGCACCATCCATAAAATCTAAGGAACAAATACATTTATGAAAGCCATCACCTTCACCATTAAAACCTTAGAATCCCTAAAAGAATAGTTTAAAGTACCAAAACTTGACTAATTGAGGACCTAACTACATCAAACAAGCTCTAATTATAATCTTATGTATCAAGGCTTTTCATATTCTAAGATAAATAAGATCATGGTCATGATAAGGCAATAGTGGAAGGAAGACATAGACTTGTATCTATCCATAGACCATGAAGGAAGATTATTTAGGGACACCAAGTTAGATAAAGGGACATCAACCAGTGGAATGAATAATTGGTTAGAGATTTTATTTTCCACTAAAGAGTTACATCATTTTTCATCTAATTAATAAAGGGTGGTGGTCACCAAAAGGAAGTTTGATGACTTGGTTGTGGTCCAAATTATGGGTGTTCATCAAACTACTACCAAACCAAAGGTACTACTCTATATTGATATCCTTGTACCCTTGTTTATAGACTATAATATTGATAATGACTAGGTTATTGATGAAATAAATTTAATAATGATTTATTACGTTTCCCCAGTAGCCTTCAAGGGCTAATATAAAATCAACAAAGCCCATATTGACCTCCCCTCCATAAAAGAGTGGACTACCTAGCATGATTTGGATGTCATCTTGAGACCATGGTTAATCTAAAAGGCTCATATAGATATAAATCATGATAGTAGGATCCCCATTATCCAATTCAAGGAGGGTATAATAATCATTATGAATTTATTAAACAAAACCTCTAAAGTAGCCACCACCACCTATGTTGACCCTAGATAATTCATGGTAGAAGAAAAAACGACTCCACCTATTAGGAAGATAATTAGTATCCACTTAGGAAGGTAGTTTTATGGCATTAACAAGAAGACACTTCAGCATTTCACCATGATGTCCTGTCTACTAGACTCATTGATGGTGTCTATGCATATTCATGGTGTTAATAATTGGTCCTCCCATAGTAGAATTACCATATCACATCATTACTCCAAGATTTATGTCTTCAAGTATAGGGATCGTATGTAATTCATTTATGACTATATATCCCATACTATTCCAAAGTATCATAGAATATCCCATGCATCACATAATATCCCAAGCATCAAAGAATGTTCTAAAGCATCATAGAATATCCCATGCCTAGGATACACCCTCTTGTTAAAAGATATGTTGATCTCATAGGAGACATTTGGTTCTATCTAGACTACACTACCCTTCAAATTGAGAGAATCACGACATAAACATTTATGTTGCCTATTTATTTTCCCCTTAAATTTTATCAATGAGAAATTGCATATCGAATTTCCCATGGTGTTGATAACACTTGTAGATGGAAGAGGAAGGGTATGCTACATACCTTCCCATTTTTTATTTGGAGAACCTTTATTAAAGACTATAATTAACTGGACATCATGTCCAAACATAGGGATGCTTTTTACTATCAAAAGGATGACTTAAAGGAATAGGATCCAAACAATAAAGTGGTCCCTCATTTGTAGTCAAGGAAACTGACCAAGGTGACTTATGAACACATGATTGGTCCTTATGACCATTTATATAATAGAGAAGTAAATTTTGAGGATGTCCTTACTAGGTGTATACAACAAGATTTCAAGCTTGAGCACAAATTATAAAGGGAGGAAAAAATATCTAGAGAGAGATGGCAAATGAACCCATTTTATCATCATTTATTGCCATCCACTTCAAGTGCACCTCTAGAGAAACCACCATAGACAACACTCCAAATCAAATAAGTAGGTGAAAAAGGAATAAAAGATAGGTTAGGTAAGGGCCTGCATCATCATCCTAGCCTCCAGGACCATCTCTCCCAATAGAGCACATTGATATGGTTGCCTTAAAACCATATGAAATGGTGGATGAGTTCTTCAAGGAACTTATAAAAATCTGTGGATCTGACTAAGAAGGTGAGGAAGCCATAGCTAAAATGGCTAAAATTAAAGGATCCCAAATAGTTGGGTAATAAAAAAGGAAATAAGTGGCATTAGACTTAGTCCTTATCACTCAGAAGAAGAGAGAAGCTGAGATGGCCCTTGCTCTTAGGTCCTCCAAAGGACAAAAGCTAACATGAACCCACCCCACTAGTGAGTGATCTTATTCATTAATGAGTTTACAATACATAAAACTATTATCCTAGACTAGTTCATATATGGGAATTTCCAAAAGATCCCATCCCACTCTCATTCATGGGCAATAACCAACACTTCAAGCATGGATAGCCATGATAATATTAAACCTTGGATCAAAGAAATCATGAAAGAGAAAGAAGAGAGGAGAATTATTGAGGTTGTAAGAGAAAGTGGAAAGAGGATGAAGGATCAAAGAGAATCAAGTAAAGCTAGGATTGAAACCCTAGAAGGAGTCAAACTCTTTAAACTAGAAGCCACATTACATTTCAATCTATATACATCAGGGTTTTAGAGAATAGTAATAAGGAAAGCCACCATTGGCACTGAGGAATTCACTTTTCAAAAAGTATAACCTTTTGTTGGCCTAACTCCTATCTAAAGGTAGGAAATAGTGGAGCATCCCATGCATTAGGTGGATGTGGCTAGTTTAGTGGTGGCATAATCAGTGATGACCTTGGTTAGGGTCCAAGGAATGAAACAAAGGATTACAAACATAGAAAAGGAAAAACATGATTTGGAAGCCCAAATCCTACTTTCAATTCTTGAAGATATAGTAACATTGATAAATAAGTCCTTCTTGGACATTTTTGAAGGGTTGAAGGCCTTTAAATATAGATCAGTTATTTTATCCCATAAACTTGAGAAGGCATGGGAATTAATTACTTAGTGACAAAGCTGTAGAGAGCAGGCAGTTGAATTGATCAATATCCATAATTCTAAGCAAGTCCAAGGCATTAGGATTATCAAGCTGAAGCACTTTCATGTCCTCTTGGGAGTCATGGAAGATGTGATATTAGAAATTAGTATATGGTGTGACAATGTTATCAGCCTTTTAGAGGAGGACAAATGATTGGTGGCATGGATGGAGGATATATTGAAAGACCTACTGGGAGGACCATCTAAGACTAATGTCAAAGGCCTAATGGAAGATAAGAAGTTTAGATAGAGGTTTAGTCAACACATATATAAAATTAAAGACAACAAAGGCTAGGATACCAAGGATAATAAAGAGTTCCTTGGTATCATCATCACATTTTGAAGATAGATTACAGAAGCCTAAGGCATTTAGGAGCTCAAGACCAAGACTGATAAGGAATTTGACACATTGGTAAATCAAGAAGAGGATTGTTTGATGAAGCCTATCATAGATTTTTAGCTCATTAATGAAAAATACACTAAGGTGAAGAAAATCCTTAGATAATGACCTAAGGGTCCCACCAATGTAACATAAAATAATGTTCTTTTGTAAAATATATGCTAGTCTGTTAGCATACACTTTTCCTTTGTTAAAATTAGCATGAAAGCCTTTAGCATTGTATCTTTGTATTAAGGACAAATGTCCTTAGTTTAAATGTGGATATTTTGATGGAGTTAACTGATAAACCACCTATGTTTCCTATAAATATGCAAGGGTTACCATTTTTTAAGAGAGAGTTTTTGAGCAATTGAATACTAGGAGCCTTTAATACAACTAAAGAATTTTGATAGGATTTTTTGTATAGTGTGTTAGAGATAATGCTATCTCTCAATTGCATGTCGATATCTTAGATACAAATTGTTCTTTAGTTTTTGTAACTATATTTTCTTTCACAAGACTGTTAATATATACTACATTAAATTAGCTAAAAGGTCTTGGGTTTACTTCATTATATTTTTCCCTGGATTTGAGTGTGCTTATGCTATTCATGTTGTAGTAGTAAAACCTTTAAACTAAATCTATTTCTCACTTTTGATCTTCATAATTCCTTTCGATCTTGTTTGATTTATGATGGAATTTATGTATAAACTATATTTCATCATAAATTGGTTCACATATGTTCAAATTAATAAGGAACTTTGTCAAAATGTCTGAGATGAGAGCCTGTAATTACATTTTCTTCTTTGCCTTACCTTATCTTTTCTTTATTTTCATCAAGACTCATTTTAGTTTAAGAATCATTATTAAACAACCATTTATCTTAGCTTGTAGATTAGGAAATATCACAAAGATTCAAATATAAGACCCTGGTGGCTCCCAACCACCAAATCAAACAAATATTATGGCCATCTCTCATACTCTACTTTTATTTCACCATAGACATCCCAAAATTGTCACAAACTGTAACTCATGATTTGGATTTTCATAACCCTAAAATGCAAAGTGTTCATCATCACTAAGAACACATGTGAGGTGATTAGAAGCATCAATAGTGGTCTACACTTGAATCTTTCTCTTTATCAGATAGGACCACCTAGGTTATAAACATAAAACTAAATTGGTTAAGGATGAAGGGGTTAAAAATAACCAAAGAGACCATAAATATCACAAATATGTTGAGAGAAGTAAAGGATAAGTATGTAGTGGCAAAAATAATAGATGGTTACAATATTAGAACTATGGGACAAATTTAAAATTCTTGCATGGTTTGATAAAGCATGTAGAAAACACAAGTAGGCAATTTTATGAAGCCATATCTTGCATGTGTGGACAAGTCAACGAAAATTGGTCATATGGGTTTGTTCAATTTTATGCAAAGATCATATTCACCAAATCTTAGGTCCTCTACCAAAGTGAAAATGAAGATATGTGTGTGCAAATTTATCTCTCTAGTTGGTTTTCACTAAGTTTCCCATAAGTGGCTAAAAAGCATGACCATCACCAGGATGTCACATGGAATAGATATAGATCAGTTAAATTGGAACTTCAATATATTTTCATAGAAATCTCATGAGACTAGTATATCAAAAGGGTTTTTTCCTTTCAGAATTAGGTCCCTTCTCTACATGTTTGGTGTCCACATGATTCCTATGCTTCAAAATATAAAATTGCAACGTTGGTCAAAAATGGTAGACATCTATGCTAACATCAAATTCAAGGATGGAATAAGAAAACCCTACTAAGGTTAAATTTGATATTTGCACAACTATCAATGATGGTCACATGAGTTTCTTTTGAAGGGAGTGAAGACATTAACTTTAAGGATATGAACTAGCCATTAGTTTTTAAATAGTGGGTCGTATTCGATCCACAGTTTGTGTTGCATCATACATTTGGATTTAATGATGAACACTAGTTAAAGATTCAAAAATATCAAAGGTGAATGTATATGTGACAAGTGTCAAGGATACATTCAACTGGTGGGAGATTAATTATTTGTGGGCCTTTATACAAATTGAAATCGATGGAGAGAGTTGAGTCAACTTGTCAATGAACCAAGTTAATTTTTGAAAACTAATTATATTAAAATAATGACCAATATTCTTGATGAGGGTTAGAAAGCTATTTTAAACAATGAAACATAATGTTTTGTACGGTATTTTGACACCATTGGGGATAGTTCAATTGCCACGAAATAGTCTAGGTAATGCAATAAGATGTAAAGAACATGTATGGATCACCATTAATGTTAAAATTTGGACCTTTGATTCATGTTTTTATTTGATAAAGTTTTTCTAATAGTAATTTTTTTATGTTTTTAGGAATATTCATCTATGAACATATAGGTTTGAGTTCCTATAGAGAAAGGATTGGTGTTTTAGACCTGTTATAATATAGAAAGGTGTTATATTTTCTATAGGTCTATACTAATATGGAAATTATAGGAAAACCAATAGTATTGAATTATTTTTATACCTATAGATCAACCTATGATACAAGAATGAAGATAAAGAAGAGGTTAAATTAATGAAAAATATCTTCATTCTTTGACATGGTGATAATCTCAACAAGCAGTCACCTAAAGGCACCAAATCATGTTTTAGTCAAGTCCATGATCATAAAGTTTTGTCTTTAAGTGGGAGTTGGTGTGAAGTATCAAATAAAATATATAGTATCAAAAAATATGTCTACAATCAATTAATATGTCTTCAAGGCCTTTGGAGACATTCTCACTAAACAAGCCATACACAATGTTCTGATTGATCAAAAGGGTGGCAATGTTCCATTGGCTAAGTTACAAAAGGTGGTGGCTTAAGTTAATTTAATGACCTAGGATAGGTGTTATTTTTATTATAGTGTTCTCAACCATTATTATTGGTGGTATTTCCTCTTCCATATATCATGGTCTCATTCCCTTTGTATGGGTTCTCAGCTTTTGGAAATTTTAGCATTTTATTTTTGAGATAAGGATACTCATCAAGACTCTTGAAAAAGTGTGCTCATTTGATAAGTTTAAAACCTATAAAAATATTATAATAATTAACTTTTTAATAAATAGGATCAACTCTTTGTCTATATCTTATCTTTAATCAATGTTTAGTATGCTTGTGTATGGTAAATTCTTGAAGGAGATTCTTCCTAATTTGTTGTCTTTCTACTTGTCTCTTTGAATATGTTCTCAAGCTAATTTGTAGGTATAGATTAGTGTTATATTTAGGATCTCATCTATGAAATATTTATGTAGTTGGTGAGATTGTGTGATTAAGTAAGTCATAGTTATCTTTTGTTGATCTAGTGTGGGTTCAAAATTATGTGAGTGTCCATTTAACTTTGGTGTATCACCCTTTTATCTTTCTTAGGAGCCCTCATGATTTCTAACCCTTTTACTATGAAACATTAGGCTTAATTTTTAGTTTTATGTGAGCATCAAAGAGTAATTTGGCCTAATCTAGAGGTTTAACCCCAACATAGGTTACCCATAGCATGGGGTTGTCCCAATTTAATAGCTCAATTGGAGATAGCCTAAAGAACCCTCACAAAGGGTATGAATTGAGACTATAATAGGAACCCAAGTAGATTAGGTAATGGGTGTAATTTTCTTTCATAATCAAAAGTATAAGTAGAAGGAAAAATGACTTCTTATGGTAACCAAGAGTTAGTAGCCTAGCTAATGGATCAATTGTTATCAGTTTCCATAGAGGACACAACTATTGTTTAACCAACCATAGTAACCCTTCCCACTATCTCCAATATTTAGTTAGCACAAGTAATTACCCCACCTATTTCCATGAGCCCACTAGTATAAGTAATTAACCTTTCATTTGACTCCCCATTACAAGTGGCTCTTTTTAAACCAAGATAATTAGTGTAGTTGGTTATGTCAACTCCACCTTCACATCCCACTTATACAATCACTTCCACCTCATCCCCAATATCCACTACCACACCATTAATCACCAACACCACCTAATAATACATGGTTATTGACTCAATCATTCTAACTAAAACCCCACTATCTATCATAACCACTAGGTCAAATACACCCCCATCTCCACCTTCCATCATATTACCCATTTCATCCACTCTAACTATTCTCAATATGTTGATTGATTCATTTATTGCATTAGACTCCACCCTTATATAAGTTCCCTTATTCCAACCATACATACCTACATTTCTACCTTTATCACTTCTAACTTTTGTATGCTTGGTAATATCATCCACATACACTTCACCCATCCAAGAATCATTTTCTTCTTCCACTCTCACATTAGCCTAATCCCCTAGCAAGGACATGGAAATAGAGATACCCACTGATACAACTATGGCTACCCAACCAACCAATGTGGAAGAGATAGCTAAAGCATTAGTTAAGGACTTAATGTAAATATTAGTGGTAGATATACCACTTGTCATCATATCCACTAGTCTAGAAAATTTAGATATAGACTCATAAATAACAATGCCTATTATAATAACATATGATTAATGGGTGGCCACTCCAAGTTGGCTAACACAATCAGTGTCAAAGAAAAGGAAATAGATGATATCCCTCAACACTTTGTATTTTGGTATATTTTAGGTATCAAAATGACCAAGGACAATCCCCAAAACCATCTCCAAAATATCATATGATAAAACAAGGGAGAAATATGTGGAAATAGTAATTCCCCAATCGAACAAACTAAAGGAAGATTTAGTGGTGGGGGATTATTAGATATCTAAAGTGTACCAATGTCATCTAACAAAATAAGGACTTGAGCATGATGTTAATTCAAGTATAAGATCTCTCTTTGAGAAAATGGATAGTACCAAGGTCACTAAATATAAACTAAAGAAAAAATTTGAGTAGTTGATAGTTATCTTAAGAAAATTCATAGATATAACTATTCCAATCGATTCTACCTAGCCAACTTAATATCTCTCTTAGTTCCTTGAGAAAGAAAAATTTGAGGTAATGATAGAGATTGGTACCCTAGGAAGGGATACAAAATATTAGGCTAATCAACTAATCACAAAGGGTATCAAATTAATAGAATTGACCATGTGTTATTATAAGACTTTGAAGGATGATTGTGAATCTCTAAAGGTAGAGATAAGAAAATATAAATAAGACATTAAAAGGTTGAACCTATAGTTTACAAAATATTATGATATTGAGCTAATTAAGAATAACACCCTCGTGTCAAGAAAGATATTAAATAATCCTTCAAAAGATGAAGATCTAGATAGGGAAACTAAATTCATAATCAAAATACTTAGTGAGAGTATTGAGAAGGCCAAAAACACATGTGACAGGACCATAAATACAATTTATGATATTGAAGATTTACTTGGTAAATTGTCATGTCATGTAGTTGATCACCAAGATGAACTTCTTATTGTTTAAGAGGTCCAAGATAAATTCAAAGGGGTAGTTAATAAAGAATCAAATCATTATAATTTAGGTTAGGCTTTCAACTCTTTTGCTTTATCAAATGCTTATCTAATTATTCTATGTTAGTTATTATCTTGTTAAAGCTAGGTGAAAACATATAATAATCCCATAATGCTCAACATTTATCACTCGACTGCGCTAACATCAATCCACATAAGGCATAAACCTTATGCACTCACCTGAAGCATAGTAGAGAAAGAACTAGGGCCTATATTGGGCTAGTTGTGCCATGGAAAAACTCATTCTTCATAGGACCTTGTCATTGTAACAATGGAATTTATAGTTTCATTGGTACAAGCCATTCTAGGTGGAGTCTAATGGTCTATAGGTGTAAATCTTATTTGGGGAACTCATTCTAATCATAGTGGCACAAGATTATATTTGGTGGGTTCTATAGTATCATGTGAATAAGCCTTTGGTTCCCTTAAATTGGCATCATTTAGGTGCTTGGAGGGTTTCATAGAAGGATTTATATCAAAGGTTCATACTTAGGCTAGATATTTAGGCACATATATCATTACTTGGTGTGGGGCCTTCCCTACATTTGAGTTTTCCTACAAAATATGTTGAAGTCATCATAAATTATAGAGGTGACATGAACACCATGAATCATAAACTTGTAAAAAGCATTTTTAACATTCATATTGAGTTTATAATACTAAAATCATTACATTTATTGTGCATTTAAATAAGAAAACTAAAGACATTAATACCAAGAACACCATTAATTAATATAAATTTTTCTTCTTCATTACTCAAAGTTTAAATTTGGAATAGAGTCCATGTTATGTAAAATAGAGTAAATGATAGCAAAGCTACTAAACAACCCAAAGGCTCACATGTGAGCTTGAGAACTACAATGTGGAGCCTTAGAGGCATCCATGTTAATCCTTAGATTCAAATTTAGTTGAATTACTTCTATCTAGAATCAATTGTATAGAGCTTTACTACTTCAATCCTCATCCCTCTATTAACTATATTGATCTCAATTTTATAGCACTTAGGATCATTTTTGTGCTAGGGTGAAGGGCACACATCAAGTGCTGAGATGGAGCCTTGGTTGATCATTTTTCTAGTTCCATCACCTTGTGCCCTTTTCCCTATGATCACCATGTGTAACTTACTCAAGAATATGGCTTGAAAAACTAGGCACCAGATAATTGCTTGCTAGCTGGCACTAAGTCTATGATGATTCCTCTAGTTGGCATAAAATATGCCAAAATAGAAATCATACCAAGTGATTTCCTCATGGTGAGGTGTCTACTGAGTTGGTGTCGATCTATACTTAGACAAATTAGGGGCCCAATATTACCATATACAAAATTGTTAGTCCACCCTTAGACTAGTCTTGCAATGCTCTTAGATCATAGAATTTGGGCATGTTCCCCTTCATCTCAGTGCTAAAATCATGAAAGTCCTTTATGGTGATATTGAGTTCCTCAATGACATTATCTATCTATATGGAGGTATTGTAGGGAATTATCACATATATCTTCTCTAATTATTTCTAGAAGGCCTAGAGGTCTTCCTAATATTTTTCCACTCCTCCATCCAATTTTTTTCCTTATTTACAAGCCTTGGTCTATAAGGCATGAAACAATGCTTTCAAGATTTTTTCATAGTCTTTGATCTAGGTGATTAAGATACTGAATTTTCCCATTATTTAGTTGTTCTTCAACCTACTTGTAGTGTATACATACAGCATCAACTCCTCCTTCTCCCCCATTACTTAGTTGAGACATGTGTCTATGACTAACACTTGGTTGGAAAAGCTATAGAATATGGCATTACTTACATCTATGTCCTCTTGAATTTGTGTGAAGATTTCTTCCACCTCTTTAATATTTTCAACTAATTCTTATTTTATCATAGTACATGAGTAATGTTTTTATTTTGGTACTACCTCTATTTTCATCCTAAGGAGCATCTACTACAATAACATGTATGCCTTGTTAACCTATGAGAGTTTTGAAGTATCCATGCCATCTAAGAGGAATGGATTGGCTACTTTGATTCACTCAACTAGTTATTACATCTTGAACTTTATGGAATTTGTTTCCTCTTATTCATACAACATGATCTTCTTCCATTTTGAATCCCTAACATCATTGATGATGTTCTTCCACACTACTTTAAATGCCATCCAAATGAGTATGTTTTCAAACCTAATTGGGTTCACTGTGTGGTGGTTTATGAGAATGGAATCACGCCCTTCTTCTTATTTCTCTATACCTAGTATGGCATTCTATGGCACCTTGAAATGAGGGTCATCTATAGAAGTTTTAAAATAAAATGGCAGCTATTGGCACATCCTAGTTATGGAAGCTCTAGGGGGCATGTACTAAAACATGTAGTAATATTCATCTATCCACCCCTTCTACACATTTTTTATTAGGCTTGGCTTGGTGATTTCTTCTTCAATGACATCTAGATCCATCAACTCTTCTTATTCTTCATCGACACTAGTGATCTTTGTAGTGTTTTCCTTTGA
This sequence comes from Torreya grandis, assembly GCA_037957365.1. Classification (NCBI taxonomy): domain Eukaryota; kingdom Viridiplantae; phylum Streptophyta; class Pinopsida; order Cupressales; family Taxaceae; genus Torreya; species Torreya grandis. Next base: position 193,145 of record JARHVA010002411.1, read on the forward strand.
GGTTTCTTTTTCTTGCTCCTATAAGGGTTCTTCTTTGGACTTATCCCCTTTGTCCTCTTCTTCTTACTTGATGCTAGATTTTCCCTCTTATTTCTACCAAGTTTATTCAGTGTTCTCTATTTTCTCTTTTAAGGCTCTAGCATCACCTTCCTTATCATAAAGCACCCTTTTTATTACTTGGGCATGCCTATAGTGAAGATTGGTTTGTTATGCTAATGGGGGTACTAGGCACCATTATTGTTACTTTCTCAATTTATTCTATGATTATGACAACCTTTTTCTCTTCTTTCTCTTTCTTTTCCTTTTCCTCCTTGACTACCTTCTTTCTCTTAGCCTTCCTCTTCTTTATTAGCACTAAGGCATTTTCTTTCTCCACATTTATTTATTTAAACTCAATCTTCTCAATTTCCTCATGGGTTATGCCTTTTTCCTTCATGGCTCCCTTTTATTCACTAGTACTAGCACCTTTAGAATTTATACCTCACTAATCCCTAGTTTCCTACATGCCTCTCTTTTCTTCCTCAATTTGTGGAGGCTGTGTGGTGGGTTTTTTTAGTGAGCTACTCATTAGATTCTCTTCTTCTCTAATCATGGTAGTAGTTCCACATTAGAGGGCCTCCTAAACTTATCTAGTTTTGGGCTCTTATTATACTACTTTTTCAATAACGTATACCTTCATTCCTACTTCTTCCTCCTCCATATCTTCATGCACCTTCTTCACCTCCATTTCATTATGCACCTCTTGCACCTCCATCTCCACCAACTTTATTATAGGAATTGAAATGATCCCCTTGGGATTATTCTTATTCTTATAATTATTTATAGGAGAACTACTTCCTTACATGAAGGTCACATGCTTTTTATTTGGGGTTGATGGGGTAGCCTAATTCATAGAGCCAATCTTCAGCTTTATGCACTCTTAAATTTACTCAAGTGTTTCTCCCTATTTTTTATGGGGATAATTTTTTTGTGCTACTAGTGTCAGCTTCGCTTCATCATTGATCTAGAGGGAGATGTCATTTTCCTTCTTGGTATTCATTCCCTTATTTCTTGACTTCATCTCTTAATATATCATGTGGATGTGACTGAGTATGAATTTCTTTTGGAGGAGATGGATGTCAATGCAATCTATGTCATCCTTCTCATATTTGGTAACCTTACCTTCTAGGTACATGTATTTGCATAGTAACCTACTTCTTTCCAAATCCATGACCTTCGTTGAGATGTCTAACTACTTTAAATTTTGAATTCTCCTTAGTGCATCCCTAAAGTACTTAGAAAAAAATGTGTAAGGGAGCTTTAGATAGCCTAATTGGTTATCATATGCTAGTACTAAGTGTACTACATAGAAGTGTTGCATAATAATAAAGGTCAAAATTATTAAAATGTCCTGTCGGAGCTCCTTAGGGATGTTCCATTCCATCCTAAATGCTTCAATATATTGGAAATACCACCCCATCACTTGGGTTTTGTAATTTTAGGATAAGGTGGGGTGGAGGTGAATTGTTGGTAATTTTATGTTGGGGAGTCATTAAGCATTGAGAAGACCCAACGGTTGTATTCATCACCATCAAGTACATTAATCTCTTCTATCACAATTAAAATCAACATCAACCCCTACCATAAGGTCTGTCACATCCTATGATACTCAAGCACATTTTTCACCATTTATATTTTAATGAAATTTTTTATATTAAACTTGACACCCTACACCATGTGGTGGGATATTCATAGTTGATCATTAGTGATGTCTATCCACCATCCTCTAAGGTAAATTTTTGAACTTATGAGGTGTGTTAATTCCATTGTGCAAGGGTCCTTAATACATATTATGGGGAATATAAACCCTCCCTTGTAGTACCCAAGTAGTTTCATGACCCTTTCCACTTTAGCATCACCTATCATCATTTGGTGGATGTCTATAATAGAGTCCAAAAGCTCAAGGATTCTACCAATAAGGCTTTCTAATAACCACATGCACCTCCCCACATAGTAGAAGTCTCCATGGACATGAAAGAAGAGGAACTATTTCCTTTGGTTTCCAAAAGCATGGTAACTCATAGACATGAGTTGCACTAGTGGTCACTAGTCTATCTTGGATGGATACATCAAACAATGTTCCACCCATTTCTATCTTGGACCTTGTATCAACCACCTAATCTTATGATAGATCTTGTGCATTACTTGAGGTGTGGTTGTTTTACTCTTTTATAAAGTATGTGTGCATGAAATATGGCTAGTTATATCCTACCAAGACCTCTTTGGGAAACTACATTTCCTAGTATGACATCTTTGTAAATACCTCAAGATAAATTGTTATGACATTAAATCCTTCCATTGGCTATGATTTTTTCTTTATAGTAAGAATATCTTCCACTATATATGCCTATCTTGCATTATTCTATGCCTATGGTGGACCATAACTCAGACATTTCTTCCTCGTCCTAAACAAGATAGTGTTGAAGTATGATATGTTTGATTTCATGAATCCTATAATGTTTATTGGTGATCCTCATAGTCATGAGGTCTATGAATAAGACTTTATCTCTTGAGCTTCACTTGACATTAATGGTGGCCTCAACATCACTACAAATTTTTGATGTCTATTTTTTGTATAATTTGTGCTCCATGCTTCTCTATGCTAATCTAAAAGGGAACATAATTCATTTCTCTATTCAATAATTATATTTTTGCATCTATGGGTGTTCAAGGTTTCACTATGATATAATTTTCATACTTAGGATTTTGTTCAACTATGGTTTTATTCTCTGTATTATTATTTCCTATTAATTTGAGGTTTTTAACCTAAACTAGTCAACCTTTCAATATTTTATACCCTGAATTCAACTACCTTCTTGAAATATAGGTTATTAACAACATGGTGGAGCCTAGATTTCTTATAATTCATGAAAACCCATGAAATACAAAAAAATACAATACCACATTAAAATTTAATGTGGATTTTTATGCCTCTATCACCTCAATAAATTCTCCTAATGGTATTGTTAGTGAAGTGGTGTGTAGCTCAAATGATCACTTCCCACCTCACTTTGGGTGGATGCTAGTTTGTCATCTTCCTCATATGATTTTTTCACTTGGCATGACCTCCACCTTATTTATAATAGCCTAGGCACAATGTATCACATGTGCATGATTTAACCTCCATAGTTCCATCTTCTCTTCCTATATCACTTTCACTTCAAGCACACTTTCCTATCTTGGTCAAATTTTCTACACTTTCATCTCTTACCTTAGTCTGTCCTACCCCATACAAATCACTTGCACTAGTACTATATTACATCACTATCTAGGTGTCTTCTAAACATAACATATTTTGAACTTATCATCTTGTGCACCTCTCTCTCATCATATGTGCACTTCACATCTTCTGTGCCTCTCTATGTTACTTGGTACTCATATTTATTTAAGTTTGTATAATTTCATGCACCTAAAAACTTAGGTGTCTAGCCTCAATTGTTTATAAAGAATCCATATTCAACTCACCCAACTAGATTTATGCATAGATGTGACAAAATAGTTCACTTGTAAGCCTAAAAGTGTCTTACTTATTCACTCATCACCAATGTAATGTAAAACATAAGGAAATGTTTGGCTTACACAAAAATTTATTTTGTTCAACACAACACACCTAACTTATGACCAAGAATTTAGTCTTTGATGGTGCTAATGTCATCTTATTACCAATAAAGCTTCAATCGGTTGCCATTGAAATGCCTAGGGAGAATTTCACCTAATAATGTGTGTATCTTACATGCACTAGTTTCCAGTATGTTATGGAAGACATATAGATCCATCCACATAATTTTTATCTTTCTAAGGTTATTAATTTACTTGGAGTAATATATCAAGACCAATTTTCCTTGAGTCATTACCTTAAACTTAATATTATTGTCATGACACAACTTTTGGCATGCCTTGTCTACCTACTAGTTCCACCTTGCTTGGGCACATACTTGATCCAAGCATTCCAAATCTTGGAACCTTGCACTTAATGATTCTTGGTCATCAAAATGACCAATACACATAATTCACAATGATGGCACCAATAACTCTATTGGTAGAACTACCTTAGTGCTAAACACCAATTGAAATGGTGTAGCCTTATTCAAGTGCTTATAGGTTATTTAATTTGCCCATAATATTATTGACACTCGATCATCCCAATCATTAAGACTAGCATCACATATGTTTTTAAGGCACATTTTGAGTATCTTGTTGAATGCCTCAGTGGTGCCATTCGATTATGGATGACAAGGGGTGGTCTTATGGTGCACCACCATGTATTCAGTCAGTAAGATCTACATAGTTTAATTGATGAAATATTTGCCTCTCTCACTAGTCAAACTAAGTGTGAACCCATAGTGACTCGTGATATTCTTATATATGAACTTTATAGTTATGGTGGTTATGTAGTTTGTCATTGGTGCTACCTTGACCCACTTGGTGAACCAATTAGTGGCCACTAGAATATATCTTGTATATGTGTGCCTTGTTATAGGAAGGATTGGCCTAACAAAATCAATGGACCATTTTTCAAATGGCACCTAGGCAATAATGGGGATGAGAGGCATCTAATCCTAGTGGTTGGGTTTCCATGTGTATTGGAAAATATCACATGCCTTGGTGTAATCCTTTACATCTTGGAATAGGCTTAGCCATAACAAGCTTGATTGTAGTAACTTGCATGCCATTACAGAACTAGTATAATGGCCTCTTACTATTCCCTCATGTGCCTTTTTTAAAATAGAGTCTCTTTCATTTTCTAAGACACATATGTAAAGGGTTTCATCTCAATGTAGTTTGTACAATTTCCTGCTAATGAACTAAAATGTGGTAGTGGAATCTATGAACTATTTATTTTCTTTGGTTATCATAGTTTGAGATAAAAACCTAGATGTTTGGAAAGCAACTATCTCTACCAAGTCCTCATGGATGCAATGGATTCAATATATTTGTGCATCTATGATGTCATCCTTAATAGGTGCTACTACATCACCAAAATCAGTACGAGATAATTGGTCTAGGCTCGAGTTATGTTTCATAGGATTGATGTTAATTGGGAACTACAATTATTGAAATATAAATATCCATGTAAAAATGTGCCCATCAAAAATGATATTGTTTATGAGGTACTTAAATTATTCATGGTTTGTGAAAAAGATGAATGGGGTCACCAAAAAGTATTATTTGAATTTTCATAGGGCATAAACCATAGCTAGTGCCTCGTGCTTAGTTTTTGTATAGTTCTACTCTTCTTGGGTCAATTTTATACCTACAAAGGAAATAGGATGATTTATTTTAACTTCATTTGGATATTTTAGAATGGAAGAAATTGTAGATATAGATTCATTGACATAGATGTGGAATTGGGTTATCTAGTTGGGAAATTATAGAATAGGAGTGATAGCCAACTTGACTTTTAGAGTTTCAAAGGCATATTTTTATATTACATCCCAATAGAATTGGCCATCCTTGTGTAAGATATCCTCTAGCAACATTACAATCTTTGTATAGCTCTTTATGAACTTTTTATAATATCCATAATGGCTAATAAAGGTGTGAACATCTCCCTATGTGGAAGGAATCTTAAGCTAAATAATTATTACAATATTTGTGGGATTGATGAGTAGACCATCTTTGTAAATGATGTGCTTGATCAAGGTGCCAAAAGCTATTATGAAAATTCACTTCTTGAGGTTTAAAGATATATATAGCTATTATCACATCTAAAACATGAGGCATAATTTGTCATGTTAGTCATTTATGAGCCTATACATAGTCCAATCATCAAGATACACCTAGAGGGACTTATGAATAAAATAATTAAATGTGGTGATGACCACTATGGAGAATATGGTTAGTGCATTCTTCAGTCCAAAGGGCATCATGTTATGGATGAAACAACCCCATTATATCACAAAGGTTATTTTAGGCCTATCCTCATCTTCAATTTGAAATTGATGATATCTTGAGAAATCATCAGTGAAAGTATAGATTTCACAACTACGATGCCATCCAAGACTTCATCAATTAATGGAGTCAAGAATGGGTCAGTGATGTAGGTAGTCTTTAACATTTGATAATAAATGAAAAGGTAGATGTGCCCATCCTTTTTAATAATAATAACCATGGGTCTCACCCATTCTGACTCTTGTACTGAGTATATCACTCTTCCACCTAGCATACCATCAATATCTATTTAAACCTTGGAATGGAGATTGGGGTTAATCTTATATGGGTGCTTCTTGATAGGTCACATGGTATACACTAGATTTAAGATCATCATTATAAGGTATGGGTAGGTTCCCTTCATGTCTTTATAATTTCATAAAAATAAATCTTGAAACTCCTTCAAGAGATCCACAATTCATGATAGCTCCATGTTGGACCAATTTGCACCTAGTGTGTCCACCTTTTATTCCCCTTCCAATTTTATGTCTACCTAGGTGTTAATGAGTATCATGTATTAGGGCTCATTCCTTTCATGATGTGTGCCCTAAAATTTCTTACTTTCCTTAGTTTTTCTAATGTGGAGATGAGTATGGTCTTCCTCATCTTTGGTGCTATCATCTACTTGGTGCATGAGCTTCTTCTTTCATGTCAATGACATCCAATTATGTACTTTTCAAATATCTATATCTTCATCACTCGAGTCATTATTTAGTGATTATTTTAAAGATAAAGTTAGGAGTGATAATCCTTTCTCCCTAAACATATCTTCTATGTGTTCCTCTAAGATTTCACTATCCTCAAAGACTACCCTTCAAATTAATTGCAATGTCTGAATCAATTCTAGGCTATGTAAAGAAAAGGAAAAGGTGTGCACAAACATCTCCTTTAGGACATCATAACTAGTTATCTAAAAGCACATTTTTTTGACCACACACCAAGATTTCAACCATATATTCAAGGTTTTATACAAATCATGCACCCACAAGTTCTTTAGAGTGTTTGTACCACATTCAAACCATTTTTTTACACAAGTTTATTTATACTATTGGGTTTGAATCACCATATATGTAAAAATGGCAAGGTCCTCATTATTTTTTCCAAATTTGGTGTAATTTGTTTCTTTTAAATCTTGCCAACTTTGCAAGATAGGCCTCTACGCTACCCACTAATGAGTGGTAGTGATTCTCAAAGTATACACTAGTGTACCCATCCTATCTACGTCCTTTAGGATGCACTACTCAAGGTCATAGACATATTACTCAATAGGTTTACTCCTAATGCAAAAAAATTACTTGTTATGAATCAAAATTATGTCTTCCCTTTCTTTCTATTAAAATATACCCATCTTTCTAAAGTTAAAAAAAATGGACCCATCAAATCCTCATGAGTTTTGGTGCCTTCATGATTACAAAGCAACACCTCCAACTAGTCATCTCATAATCTTCTTTGACCCATCAATATCAATCAATGTTGGTGGTGTTTTATGCCAACCATCCATCTTCCCAAGAAATCACTCCTTGGTCATTAAGATTTAGAGTCTAGGTGCCTTGTTAAATGATGTTATAGATATGGTTGATCTCATCTTCCTAATCAAAAATATTTACATAGGAGGGTCCTTGGTCACTTGAGAGGGATATCACTACCTTCTCCTTTCCATTTTCAAAGGTCATATATTTAATCTTGAAGCACATATCAACATTATTCATGTATCACTATAGATTTCTTAGGAACACTAGATAATTATCTTATTTAGATAACTTGATTACCTTGAAGTCAACATACAAATCAATGCCCATGATATCTATAATGACACTTTTTAGAATCCCAATTCATTACATCTTAGATTTATTATCCATGAAAAATACATAAGGGGAAGGCCTCAAAGATGACCTAAATAAATTTCCTATGCATTCTTTTTCAATATATTAACCTCAGAGCCTATGTCCACAAGGACCTCACATATAGACCATCCATCAATGGTGGCATTCTCTAGGAGTTCTTGATCATACTCTACATTATAGGTATGCTTGACTTCTCATGACCTTTTCGTGCATGGTGAAGCAAATTTAACTATCTTATACCTGACATGCTCTAAAATCATATTATTCAATATGGGAAACATCCATTCAATTTGTAGGAGGTGTAAGATCATTGTTAGCTCTTGTAACTCATCCTCTTGACCATATTACTTCTTACAAGAGGTGGTAGTTTTCAAAACTAGGTCTCACCCTAGTTAGAGCTCTCCTTATAGGTTTTAAATCATACTCATAGCCTATTTTTATACATATTTCTAGTATAAAAGGTTTGGGTAAGGTAAATCTTTGGGTTGAGGCCATGTTATGCACTCAACATAGATTTGTTCCACATATTTTAGGCATAACTATAGTATTGTCATAACTGATGGCTGAGTGGTGAATCCACTATGAGTAGTTTCCTACACTTTGATTAGATTTGTGTAGGTTAGTTGTTCCTTAGAAATCCACTTATCTATTTTTGGCTCATGCCTAATCATTCATGTGCCCTTATATGCACCAAGTTAGCCTTGGGTCAATTTTTTGTATAAGTCAGGTCATTTTTTGACCTTGTGTATTCCTTGACAATACCTACACAATGTATGTGTGGGGTTGTCATGTTGATAATGCTTGGTATATTTGCATTTATAACATAATTTTGGTAGGAATATTCTTCCATAATAGCTTATAACACCTATTTTCATCCTATATCCTACATTCTAATCGTCATAGCCTTCATTGCCTTGAGTAGCTTTCCCAATGACTAATGCAGTGGCCTAATGTTCACCTCTTTCCATGTTCTCACGCATCTCATAAATCACTTGGTAGTCACCTATAGTATGAGTGTAAGCATCACATAATTGAAAATAGATGGTTGTGTTAACTTGACTAGTTCATTACAATAAATGGAAGTTATGAACATCATGCACCTCATGATAGACCTCACAACTTAGAAGCAATGTGTGAACATTCCTTCAAGGGTAGTTGTTCCTATTATGGCCTTCTATTTCACAATCATTGTATTATAACCCACTTTGAGCATCTTGAAATGAACTAGAAATAAGATTTTTTATTTGGATGGACATGGATGTATTTTACACCTCCATGAACAGGTTGATTCTAGTGTCAACACTTCTGACTGCCTCAGCTCTAAGCATAATTTCAAGTGATTCATGAGGGTTTATGAATGTCTTCATGGAAAGCACTATTTTTAATGGTGATAACAATCCCCCAGTGAATCATTCCACATGATAGGATGAGTGAATATCATAATAAAGATTAGAAAGAAGAGTTTTGAATCTGACATTATACAAGTGTATGCTCTTTGATAGTCCTTGGTTAATTTCCTTAAGTGCAGTGATGCTTTGCTATTAAAAGTATATCAAATTATTTCAAGAATACTTCCTTTAAGGTTTCATAATCATCCATAGCCTAGTTAGGATGAAATTTACTATACCAATTATGGGCAAGATTAAGTATATCTATTGTGAACTAGGTTGCATTACATTCATGTTGGGTTATACCCATGTCATTATAGTTCATATTTTAGCACATGTTCTAAGGCATTTTCCACTCCATGGTATTATTTAAAATTCATGGTCATCTCATAGTAAATTTACTATGGGGGTGATATCATCTAACGTAAGTACCCCTAGTACTTATCTTGATGGTGGTCCTCCAATGCCTCCATCCACTAGGTTAAGCATTAGCCCTATTATTACTATTGAAACCCATGATATTGAAGGTTATGTATTACTACCTTATGCCACCAAGACATTTATTTTGGGTTGTTTCCTAGTTTATGTAGCTAACATTAGTTGAACTAGAATTCTTACACATATGTTTTATGTTATCGAGCTAACACAAAACAATATAAAGGTATCCTCACTTAACTCTTTAAAAGGAATAACTTGTTTAATCATAAAATTATAGTCTTAATATAAAAAATAGTCAAAATTGATATGGATAATAGGGTTAGTTATCACACTTATTTTTTAATATGGGGGATCTGATGCATGAGATAACACCATAAGTTTAAAGAGGGTAAGAACTTTTGGTGCATCTTTAATGGTCAAAGTTTGTAGGACCCCATCCATTCTTCACCCATAAATAATTGACCTCAATCTATGCATTCATTGCTCCTCTCCTTACATTGGTATAATTCAGGATATCCTTTCACATGCCCTTCCCACTTACTACAAGTTTTCTCAGCATTTTCATGTTCTAAATCTCCTATCAGTATGTGCCTTTTATTGTTATAAGCCTACCTTATAAGCTCTTGGCTATCAATTTACAAATCCACCTCCATTGCACTTCACCTACACATCCACTTATCCCTTCCTATGCTACTAATACATAGAATGACTTTAGCCTTCCATTATCATGGTTTTAAATCCATAATCCACCATTTGTTTCTTAATCTCTATGTTGAAATATTTCACAAACATGATTTTGGGTTCAGATAAAAACTAATACTTTGCTTCCTCAAGGAAGGAGTATGTCGACATGATGAATTCATGTATATAACTATTTAGTTCTCCTTACCACTATTTTTATACTTCTCTATTCGAAGTGACATCTAAGTTCACAAGCCTATCTAAGCACTCTTTCATCCACTACAGGTGTTGTCTATAGCTTCAACTTTTATGGGTTATAAAAGTAACCAACCATAGATACACATGATAAGGTAGGTCACAAAATATGACCTCTTACAGAGCATCATATAGGTTATTATAGTCCCACTTCCTTGGCTTATATTATTTATAGGATGGATGCTTTAGTGTAAATCTATATTCCACATATTGTATCCAATTCTCGATGTTTTCAATGGAGAGTTGAAGTATTGTTCTATTGCACCATTTTAGTAATAAAATTCAAATGGGTATTGACATTAGAACCAAAATGTTATAGTTTAGGTCATGTTTTCAACTCATTTACTCTATTAGGTGGTTATGTAGTTTTTCTAATTTAGTTCTCATTTTTTACAACTATGTACAAGCATAAAAGAATCCTGTAATGCTCAACATTTATCACTCAACTACACTGACATTAATCCACATAAGGTGCAAACCTTATGCACACACCCAAATCATAGTATACAAATAACTAGGGAATACATTAGGATAGTTGTGCAATGCTGTAACTCATTCTTCATAGGACTTGTCATTACAACATTGACATTGGTATGTTCATTGGCGTAAACCATTCTAGGTGGAGTTTGATGGTCTATAGGCACAAAGCCTATTCAAATAACTCATTTTGGTCATAGGGGTACAAACTTATATTTGGTGGGTTCTATAGTCTCATGGGTGTAAGTATTTGGTTCACTTAGCTTGGTATCATTCAGGCACTTAGAGGATTTGATGAAAGGATTTATATCAAGGGCTCATTCTTAGGCTATCACTTTAGGCACATATATCATTACTTAGTGTGGGGTCTTTCCTACACATGAGTATTCCCACAAAATATGTTGATGTCATCACAAATTATAAAGGAAAATGTCATGAATCAAAAGCTTTAAAATAACATTCTTAATATTTAAATTGAATTTATAATACTAAAATCATTGCATTCATTGTGCATTTTAATAACAAAACTAAATACATTAAACCCAAAAAAACCATGAATTACTACAACTTTTATTCTTCATTACTCAATGTTTAAATGTCGAACAGAGTCCATGTTATGTAAAATAGAGTAAATTTTAGCTAAGTTATTACACAACCTAGAGGCTCACAGGCAATCTTGGGTACTACAATGTGGAGCCTAAAAGGCATCCATGTTAATCCTTATATTCAAAGGTGATTGAATTACTACTATCTAAAACCAATTTTGAAGAGATTCACTACTTCAATACTCATCCCTCTGCTAAATAGATTGATCTCAACTTTATATCACTTAGGAGCATATTTTTGTTAGAGTGGAGGGTGCATGTTAGGTAATTAGATAGATCCTTGGTTGATCATTCTACTAGCTCCATCACCTTGCACCCTTTTCACTATGATCACCACATGTAGATTACTCAAGAAGATGCCCTAAAAAACCAAGCACTGGATAACTGCCTACTAGTTGGTGATGAATCTATTATGATTCTTATAACTAGCATAAAATATGCCAAAACAAAAATCATACCAAGTGATTACCTCATGTCAAAGTGTCTAATAAGTTGTTAAGGATCCATACTGAGTTGAATTAGATGACCAATACATATCATGATGTAATTTTGAACTTGAATTCCATATGTTGATTCATCAAGTATCATAATATGCTTGACCAAATGGGAAAAGATACCCAAGTCTACAAAGATGCATCTAGATAACTATCTGAATTAATAGTAGAATGTGAGATTATCAAACTTTACACACTTAGTCCTGATGAAGAGTGCCTCTAATAGATATTTAGCTTCTTAGATGCTTAAATCGATAAATACAAAAAAAAAAGGATAAGGAATCTTGAAAATTCATGGTTATGAATTTATTTTTCAATTAGTTTTAAAATACATTATATAAATTACATTTTGTAAGATACATTGTAATGTTGCAAGTTGTAAATTACAACTATCATTTTGAAAGTTCTTATTTTTAAGTTGAGAAAGAGATACTTGTAATTTTCAATTATATTTTCTCCATGATTTAAGTTGAAAAAGTGCAACTTGTATTTCATACTTTTCCTTTTGAGAATATTGAATTACTTTAGTTATAAAAACTCATGTTGTAATTTGCACTTTCCCTTTTTTCAAGTTGAATGAATTAAAAGCTATAAAAGTATCAAATATAAATATTAAGTTAGGTCTTGCAAGTTATAACTTAAAATATCCACAAATCATTCAACTTTGACCAAGTGATGGTTCATTTGGGTGTCCTAACTTTTGGAAAGACTCCCTCAACTAAACTCAAGAAGAAATGGTTCAACTTGAAGACTCTAACAAATTTCTCTCTTTATTCAACACTTGGTGAAGCATCTAACATTTATAGATTTTTTCTCTTTATAATCCACTAAATATGCCATTTCAAGATTGAAAAGAGTATATTTCATGTAGATTCCCTATTTTCTTGCTCTAGAATTAAATGTAAAGGTGTGTTAACTTCTTCTCTTTCAAGGGAATGATTTTTCTATAAATATGTGTTCTCCACATATCCCATAAATATTTTTATTATTAGAGAAATTATTCTTCCTTTGAATAATTAATCTACATGTTGTAACCTAGACAATGTTAATAGATAGAAGTTTTTCCTTCCTTTTATTGTGTTATCTTTGTGTATGTATAACTATCTATTATATTTTTGAATCATCTAAGTCTTGTTTTAATCATATAGATTCATTTCTGGTATTTATTATGCCCTTTTGAAAACTTGTTGAGTTAAAATAAAAAACTTTGTTCATTATTTGATAAATGCCCAATATCACCTTTGACCTCATTTTTATATAAGATTATGCTTCAATAAATTTTAGTATATTAAATATTCAACTATGTTCAAACAAAAAAAGCATTAATTTACACTATAAACCCTTTGGTGAAATCACCATTTTATATTTTTAAAATGAATTCTAAAACTCTTTTCCTCACAAGTCAAAACCTTTATTAGGATCAAGATCACTAAGAAGTAGTAGTTTGACATGAACTAGTAATATACCAGTTACACTAAACATAGTGAAAGGATGTCATCCCTCTCCAAAGGATCACTACAATTTCCATAGGTTAAACATATTGTATGTGATCCCATTATGTCATTAAATTTCCACATAATGCAATCCATACTCACACTACTCATAATACTTAAAAAAAATGATTGTAAGATCTAATTAATAACAACTATCAAGTAAGATCTGAAAAGGTTATTTCATGATGTTTCTGAGTGTGGGAATATAAAAAATAGGATAGAAGGCTAAAAATAAAAAAAATGATGATAAAATAAACTAATTCAACCACATAGTGGGATAGATAAAATAGGATAAGGAGGGTTGACCAAGTTGATCTAGTGGATTTCTAGGAAGAAGCAATAGTTGAAAATTATAATAAGCTAGCTAAGACTTACAAGCCTGACCATGCCAATCTAGAAGATTTATGGGAAGTAACATTAGATAAAAATTATTCTTTTTAAGTTAGGATCTATAAGGTCAATTAGGTCGATCTAGTGTATTTTGGAGAGTTGAAACACATGAGTTAAAATTGTACTAGGTCAGTCAGGATCTACATGGTTAACCAAGGGGATCTAGTCTAATTTTAGAAATCTAGAATAATAGTTTCAAATTATACTAGGTTAACCATAACATATAGGGTAAATCAAATTTATATAGTGTATTTATGGATATCTAAAATAACTTGAAGACCTACTAGGTTAAGCTGTTCAACCTAGTTAGGTAGACAAGGAAAAATAATAGTCTAAAAACCTATTAGGTTAAGTTGGTTGAATTAGTTAATAAAAAAATGAAAATAGAGTCTATAACCCTACTTGATCAATTTGGTTGATGAAGTTATATATAAAGATATTTTATATCCTATTAGGTAGATCTAGTTGACTTAGTTATTTAGGCATAGAAAAATAGAGATAGGCTAGGTTAATCTAGTCGACTTAGGTGAATCTATAAATAATTTAATGTAAAATTAGATTTAGTTTCAAAATAAAAATAAAGTGGATAAAATACAAAATAATAAGTCAATCCTAGTCAACTTAGTCTGTTCATACACAATACAAAAATATATCAATGTTTGTCGATACAGTCTATATTATAATAGAGAATAACAAGTAACACGTAAAAAAATTAATTAATAACTACTAATGTTGATTAATTATCCAAAAATTATATCATAAAGTTTTACTAAAAAGTTTTGAATGATTTGTAGGATCCCAAATATACTTTATTGTCTATTGAATAGTGATGGCCCAATGTTTTAGAATGTTGGCTATGGAGCAAGTATTTTTTTCATAATGCACTAGACCTAAATTTAATGGTAATCTATAAATAGCTTCTAAGTTCTAACCAATTAATTATGCACCAAAAATTAAAATGGATGGATGGAATACTAAGGTTCAATTAAAAGTAAAATCCTAGGCATTTTTTAAATACCATGAAGTATGTGGAAATCAAAGATTGTGTTTAGCTCAGTACTATGGCTATGAATATGGGGTAAATTCCCTAAGGTGATGATATCTATAAAATATAGATAATTACAATAAACAAAGTATTATGTAACTTTTAAAAATAATATCTAAGTATTTTTAAAACTATTAGTACATAGTTTCTATTTAAATAAAGATAAAGTGAAAATAAAGGTAGAAAAAAGTATTTAAAACTATTTTACAACTTAAAAAATTAAACAAATATCGAACACTTTTCAAATAAAACATGAGAATAATGACTAGGAATCATAATGCACTAGATCTAAATTTAAGGGTAATCTATAAGTAAGTTCTAAGTTCTAACCAATTAATTATGCACCACAAATTAAAATGGATGGATGGACTACTAAGGTTCAATTAAAAGTAAAATCCTAGGCATTTTTGAAATACCATGAAGTATGTGGAAATCAAATATTATGTTTAGCTCAGTATTATGGCTATGAGTATGGGGTAAATTCCCTAGGGCCATGATATCTATATAAGATAGATAATGACAATAAACAAAGTATTATGTAGCTTTTAAAAATAATATCTAAGTATTTTTAAAACTATTAGTACATAGTTTCTATTTAAATAAAGATAAAGTGAAAATAAAGGAAAAAAAAAGTATTTAAAACTATTTTACAACTTAAAAAAATTAAACAAATATCCAACACTTTTCAAATAAAACATGAGAATAATTACTAGGAAAAGAAAGTGAATTACCTTACATATGCTGAAATAGAAACACATAGAACAAGTTTAACCAAGATGATCTAGTTGGAAAAAATAATAGAATAAAGTAGGGTATGTTGATATAGTATGTTACAAAAAAAAACTAAAAAAAAGCATAGTAATCTAAGTTGACTTATTTTATTTACTAGAGCATGAATACATATAACTAAGTTGACTAGGTAGATTTAGTCAATTATGTGATAATGTTTTAGTAGAACTAAGAACTTGAAAAAATATCATATAAATTAAAAATACTAAGTAACTTTATTGGAAAATATAAATAAATAATTGAGACAATTGACTAAAATTCAAGTATGAATCTTGGTTAGAATGAAACTAAGCAAAGTAACTAGGTCAACTGGGTCAAATTGGTTGGTTGGATGAGAGTGTTGAAGATATGACTATTGAATAGGTCATTTAGGCTCATTTTAGTCTTGTAGAGGTAAAAATCTAAAAAACATAGGTCAAATAACATTGACTAGATTGACATAGTCTACAAAAAATAAAAAATAAAAATAACAAAATAAAACTAGGTTAACTAGAATGACCTAATTGACTAAAAAATAAAAAATAAAAAATGTAAAATTGAACTTGGTTAACCAACCTAACCTAGTTGAATTTAATTGAAAATTTGTAAAATAGTAAAAATTGATAAGTTGATCAGCATGACTTAGTTTACTAGAGACAAAAACCTATAAACAAAAGATAAAATTAGGTTAATAATGCAACCTAGTTGACTGTAAATTCTAGATTTGAAAATATAGGAAATAATTAGGATGACCAACATGACCTAATTGATTGTGGATGAGAACCTTATAAATAGAGGATAAATTTGGGCTGACCAATGTGATGTATTTCACTATAGATCTTTAATCTCTAAAAGACATTAAAAATAGGTCAACCAATGTGACCTAGTTTAATGTAAATGAAAATTAAAATGTAAGGTTTAGATTTATGCTGAGTTCACCAAAATGTATAAATCACACACACACACACACAAACACACACACAAGCTATCCTAATTATTAAATCCAATATTATATAAGGTAATCAAGTAAGATCCATTTCAATACCTTTTATATTGGGGGCATGACCAAAGTGGATATACTAAACATAACTAGGGGATATTTTATTACATAACACTAAATTAGAGAGTTACAAAGCCTATAGTTAAATAACATTATGAAATAACTATATATAATTATTTTGATACATAAATATAAAGTAATATAGTGCTTACCAAAGCTTTTGGTACAAAAGGGTATGGTTTAACATACATAGATAATCAAGGGATCACGGTAGGCAAATAGGGGCCTAAATCACCTAAAGTGGAAGATGGAAAGAAAATAATACCTATAATTATATGAAGGTTAAGTATATATTTAATTTAATCAAGGATTTATACATTCAAAACCTATTAATTTGTGCAATATACATCTATCAAATGAAATAATAAAAATGCATACTTACCTTTTGAGTGAACCTATTGAGTCTTAATATATCCCTTGGTGAATGGTGGTTTGAAAAAGGTTATTGTGTCTTTGTAAGGATCACACTATATAAATATTATGTAAGCTAAACATATCCTACTTTGCATCCAAGACTTTTCACAAGACATGTTACCTTCCTCCCAATGTAAACCCCAACCAATGGCTTCTTCAAATGTAGATGTAGTAGAATTGTGAGTTGTAATAATCTAAAAATAAATGTTCCTCTTTATTGGATTAAAATAAAGGTTGTATTTATATAAATTTATAGGTAGTAACCCTTATATAATATTATATGACAAATTTATCCAACATGACCCAATTTTAAGAAAAAATCATGTTACTTGTGCTTTAACTTTCATAATAGGATTGACAAGTACAACCAATTTTTAAGAAAAAGTTATGTAATGTACATTTTAACATTAATAATAAAGTCAACCAGGATGAATTAATAATAAAAGTATGTGTTTTCTTGGTTAGGATCTACTTGAAGAGATAATTTCTTAGGGAAATGGGTAAATGGGTTTTTTTTTCTTAGGGAGTTGGATAAGCAAGTTTTTTAGTTGTTTTAGGCAATGATAGAGTTGACCAACAATATTTCAAATAGCCAATGTTATTACAACCAATTTACCAATGCACCCTTTAAGGTGAACACTCAAAGAGATTAAAACTCAATAGGTCCATAAAAAAGATAAAACATCAATAAATTATAAAGTTTAAAAATATTATGTATACAATTAGTACTAGTGCCATGGATTTTATACATACACTATATTAATTACTAGTTTATACTATGATATGATGACCATACCATGGTTTTGAGGGTTGGAAAGATGATTTCATGTAATTAAAAGGTATGTAAAGGATTAGTTATATTCATGACTAGTTTTTCATCATATATGTGCTATTAATAATGGAGTGGGTGTCTCATTAGTTGAATTTGATTTAGGGTTATCCCACTATGATTTATTTTTCCATAATAAGTTAGGTCCCTTTGATGATAAGGGGTTTGAGTTTGACCTATGATTTATTATTTAACTCCACCACTTGTTGAATAGAAATATGTCATACTATAAATCCTAAATGTGGATGATGTGGGATATACAGATGACTATACATAGTGGTGGGATAATAATATTTTTCCACTCATATTTATATTTGTAATAGTGAATATAACATAATCCATATTAGATGTTCTTAGGGTAGTGGGTGATATGTATATATGATGTGTGACATGATGTTGTTAATATGATTTTTTTATTTAATTCCAAAGTGATATTATTTTTTGGTTTATGTATGAGGTGATGAGTATTGGTCAATTATTATAGAGTGGACACTACGTGTTCTAACAAGACATATGCCTAATAATGTTTTTCTTAAGGGGATTGTGGAGAGAGTGAATGTTGTGGTTCTACATTCCCATTTATTTAATAGGTTAACTATTGTTATAGTTTCATATATGAAATAAAAATATAGTTTATAATAATTATGAGTGGATTGAAATAATATTTAGTCTAGTTTATCTTAACAGTAGATGCTCTCACCTACTTCAACATCAAATTTTAGTGTGACTATTTTTATGGAGCATGTTCTAGTTTAGGGTGAGTATGTAACCATCTAAGATAATTTGGTGGTATACAAGGCTAATGATAGGAAGATATAAAGGTCAAGGTAATATGATGTGGGTAATTTTTAAACCTATTTATCACCCTTATATATGATAGGTATGCATATATTTATATTGTATATGCATTATTTTTTGAGCGCCAAGTACCCATTATTGATTGAAACATGTATTTTGATTATGTTATGCATGGACAATTTGAGATTTTTTTGTGAGAGAGATTTTTTTAAAATTCATATGTATAAATCATGTTTTTCAGTTATTAAAATTAAAATATTGGGTTTTGATAGGCCCCCAAAACCTGATATAAATTAGGCATATGAGGAAATATAGGGAAAGATCCAATACTAACAAACAAAAAATGCTAGAACCATATGAAAAAACATACTAAAAATAATTAGAATGATAATTGAATAAAAATTTATCCATAATTTTATAAAATATAAAGTAATAACAATAGAGCAAACAAAAAACCTAGAACACATGATGCTTGATTACATAGAATCGTTCTATACCCACTAAAAATAAAATAGATCCTACCTATATTATTTCATCTTACTAGCCTTAGTTATTTTAATTCATTCAAATGGGTTTTACATAGGAGAATATCTCTTATTATTACCATGAATATCCTCTAAAATTTTGTTCTTTCTAATGCCTAACAAAATATGGTCCCCAACCTTATCCCCTTCTCAACAACTTTAGTGTGGCTAACCTCTCTTTTTCTTTGGTTGATATTAGACTACAATACCAATTAATAAATACTAATATAATATATATTGGGACTTAGATCTTCCAATTACTTCTATATTTTTATAACCTCAATGAAATTTTCTTTTAAAATTCCATCGTAGATACTTAACATCTCATCAACATTTTTCATCCAACCCCTTATTTATTTTTTTGAACTACCCTACTAAATTATCTACCTCATTATGAGAATCCCATAAATACCACCACTTCTAGGATATGTCTCTTGTTACCATCTTTGACAATTTATTGTTTATTGGATTTTTAATAAGATATATGAAATAGACCAAAGTCTCCTCCTCCTCCCCTTCACCACCTTGAATATTACTTAATTTAACCTTTTCATATCCTTCCCCCTTCTGAATTTACATTCCCAACTTCCCTAAGGTTGAATCCAATAAGGTGTTACTTGGGAAAGAAAAAAATGAGGCCTTGTTGAAGAACATAGTTAAACTAATATGCCATCATTAAGATCTCAAGGCAAATGAGTATGTAAAATGGAAAGATAATGAAATTATGATGTCTAAAATGGTTTAGTAGAATTAATTTATGAGAATAAATGATGTTGAACTTACTATAAATTTTTATATAGTTAATTATTTGGAAGAAGATGTCTCCTCATGGATAAGGTAGGGCATGACATAGATATCTATATTATATATGGTGAATTATCTCTCTCTCCTTAAAGAAAATATTCACAAGTTCATCTTCTAGTGCTTGTATTTATACACCTTATTCCCATCTATCATCAATCTTGTAGCCTTTGCAATTACCTCATACATTCTATCCATGGATATTCCTCTGATATTTACCTTCCTATTATTATGTGCCTTGTACAAATACAAATAAATTTAAGAATGGAACCCATGGATTCTCTTTATAAATAACATCATACCTCCCACTCTAAGGATGTGCCAATGGAACTATTATTTTTAATTATTTCACATGATGTGGGATCAATTTTATTCATCTCTACACCCATTAAATAACTTTTGAGTTTCAATTTACTAACTTCATGATTTTCACCTAGCTAAATCAATGATTGACTTGAGGCATTATTTCTCATGATACCATCACACACCAGTGATATGAGAATCATTTGAGTTGATATGATATGGGTGACTGACACAATCTTAATAATGATCTAATTAACCAAGTTATGGGGGATATAGTTACCTTTAAGTCCCATAACTCTAATAACTATTTTGATTAACATCCCTTCTGTAATTACTAGAAGGGACTCTAGCTTCCACCTTCACAAAGTTCATAAATGACATAGGAAATTACTCTTCCCTATTATATTTTTAAAATTTTTAACTCAAAACACATTTATTTTCCATCCGATCAACACAAGAATTTCCCTCACTTTAATTGTGAATAACTTTCAAATTTTCCAAAATATTCATGATTTCATAATCATCCTAGATCAAATTCTAAATGGTTTAGTTTTGACATTAAGATAGTTGAAAAAATTTAATTAATACCCTTTGATTATAATAATGTTTATGTTTAATTACTTAGCCATCTAGATTCCCCATAATGTATCTTTCACATTAGCTACATGAATATTTTGGAAACCAAAAGGCCCTATGTAAGCTAATATAATATCATCCTTGTCCTTGATTACACCTCTTCCTCTCGATTCTCCCATAATCCCTGATCTAATCCATAAAATTTGAGTTATATCCAATATTATAGGGTCTGATCCATTTCACCTAATATTTATCGACCTTTTTAATATTATCCCCTTCTACTCTGAGCATAAGTTTTAGGAATGCAAAATGCTCATTTATTCTTCAATAATGAGGTTGTTATCCTCTGTAAGGGAGTATTTATTATATTACTTAATTTCCTCAATTATTATTATACCCATGATATGAATTGATGAAATTTATATCTAGTTCATTGTATCTTTGCTTTAGAATATCAACATTTATGACTTAAAAGAATTTCCAACTTGATGGAAAAATGCATACAAAATAATAATTATATATGTTATTATTTTCACATCTAATATTTAGTTCATACTATACATGTATTTATTTATTCTAAATTTGTAACTATTTTAACATAGGAATCCATGCTTGAATATGTAAATCAATTAACATATTTTAATGTTGTAAACCAGTTCTACACTTATTTATTAGAGAATACTGAATTTTATTAGATTGATTGTTAAACATTTTGAAACCATCACATCTTTTATATGATATTATTGAGAAATGTTATTTTTAACATTTATATATTTAAAAGACTAATATAAAGCTTTGTCTAGATTATTATCAAAAAATTTAAATTAGATAATTAGTTTATTTTCAAGTTCTTTTTTATTTTTTTATGATGCATAAAATTCATTATCATGATTTCCATCAATTTCATGATAAATAAAAAATTATTGCCCCTTAACATTTTTAAATATATGAGGATGATGACAATAATTGGGCATATTTTGATCAACTTTTTATCTAGTAATGTAATTAAAATATCATGTGGTTGAGCATTGAAATCAAATTGGATTAGGTGTGTCTTACTTGATGTACAAGAATATATATGATTATTATCTTTAGGAATGGATTCCTTTCCTTTATGAAAAAATTTGAATTATTAAAAAGTGGATTAAACTTTAGGCACTAGATGATTAACAATAAGATGTACCTTTTTATTATGGGGTTCCTTAATGTATATACTTTTAAAATAATTTTTGTAACTAAACCCTTGCGCTTGATTAGGAATATATGTATCAACATTGTATGATTAAACTTCATTATGTGGATTTTATTTATGTAACTAAATATCCATGTTAATATTGTTTAATACTTGAAAAAAACATAGTTTTATTCTAATTTTAATGCCTAATAACAAAGGGATAATATAGTAACTTATCTTTTAATGGATAAATTTGAAGTCGAGAAAAAATGTATTTAAATTATGAAATGGTTGGTTCATAAATTAATTGGTGCTTAATAGTATTAAATCATATAATGTAGTCATAAAATTGTTTGGATTTTACTTGATTCAAATAAGTTAATATTTCATAAGTGATAGAAGGTCCCTTATTTTTAATATATTGTATCAAGTTCTTGATAAATGTTTAAGGATATAGTAGGGAGATAATAAAACCAAGAAAACACACACCCTTTTATACCCTTATGAATTAATTGTAATAACATGTTACTCCATATGTAACCATTAATGTTTTTTAGAAAATATTTAAAATTTAGGTAAGGGTTCCCACCACCATCAAATGTAGAGCATTGAATAATTTTGAAAGTAGGGGGTAAAGGTACATACAAAATGTTGTGTACAATATGATTACCGTGGACTACAATAGATTTAACCCCAACATGTTACACTTTACTTTTTAAGCTTAACTGATGAACTTGAGATTTAAAATCACTTAATCCATGCATAAAGGATATTAATTCATGGTAAGGCATGTTGATATTATTAAGATGTTTATTTAAGGGTTGAATTATATTGTTAACATTATCCATTAGAACACTAGTTATAATAGAATATTGAGATGGAAATGTAATATTTTCCTTTAGTTTAGGAGATTCATTAAATATAAATGAATAATTTGAATATTAATAATTAATAACATTAAAACTAATATCATTAAGAAAAGGTGAATTTTCATCATGTGGTAATTCTATGGTAAGATTATCTAGATTTTTAGAAATTGTTTATTGGTTCTTTGTAATACAGTAGAGTCCCTTGTAAAAACAAATCCCCTTTATAGATAATAAAAAAATCTATGGTAAAATTATGACATTATGGCATAATATTAGCATCATGTCGAGATAAGAACAAGGATGAAGTGATATCTTAACTTGTGATATTTTAGGGTAAGGAGAAGAAAGTTCATAGTCATTGGTTGAAAAAGGGGAATAAATATGACATTTAGGATCAATATTTACTATTTGGGAAGAAGAAGGGATTATATTAGGACTATCAAAACTTGTTTATAGTTCAAGGGAAGGAAATGTTGGAATTTATTTTTTAACATCCTCATTATTTGTGCATAATTTATGTGTATTTATTTTAAAAGTGTGAATGTGATAAAGTGTATTAAAAAACTAGAAAGAGAAGTTAAGTGTGCAAGGATAAGGTTCCCTCCTTTGGCATGGTAATAAAACATTTAAGAGACAATAAATACTCATTTTTATATTGTTTTTCTTTTGTTTTAGAGTATGATATAAGTAAGAAGAAAGATCTCGAGCAGAATACAAAGGAAAATATATAGTGAAAGTTATAAACAATATTGAAAATGAATTTACAAGTAAATCTAAAGATAAATATATAGATTAAAACAAAGGAGAATCTTGATGCAAGTCCAAAGAGGAAGGTATAAGCTAATCTATGAGATATATAATGAATTTAAATAAAAAATATATAAAAATTAAAACTCTTACTTATATCTAGTAACCTTAGATATAGAAAAGAAAATTATTGTAAGTATAATACCATATTAACAAAAAATGCTAATGGCTATGGATATTGTTTATTTGATAAGGTAAAATTCATGTTTTATAGGGATATTAATACTATAGATTTAAATAAGTACACATGATTTATTAAACAATTCAAAAGAGGTACATGCCAAACAAGCCAAACAAACAATAAAAACTTCAACTATATTTCTACTAAGACACTAAAATAAAAAGAACCTAGTAGGACCAAAAAATATAATTACATGAAATTTCCTATGAGGAATCCGTAGATCCTTCCTATATCTCAGTCATAAAAGGATCCCTATTGTCTCTATGCTCCTTATTATGTGATTCTAATCCTTCCACTTGTTTGAACACTAAGGCCTATTGTCACCAAATTTTGTACCCTAGAAGAAGTTGTTCAAGATTCTTCCAGATTTGGGCAACATGGGAACATTTTTAGGTATGTGGGTGTACCTATATTAGAAATGAGCCTCTAGATTTAAAGGCTAGCTCCCTGAATATATCTTGAAATGCTCTTATCTATACTAACTAATTAAATATGGGGAAAATAGTTAGAGATTGCATAAATTGGACCTACTCTAAATGAGGTGATGCATCGAATGTTCAAATATCCACTCTCAAAATTAAACACATTACCACACTAAAAAACTATAAATAGAACTAATGTAGTGTCTATAATGGTTTCAAAGAAATAATGGTTCATCTAGAGGTGAAACTCATTGACTTAGGTTGGATGGCAATGAGGGTAAGGCTTGATTAAAAACACTTATAGTAAATAATCTACTCTATACCTAAGACATCAACATTAAGACATGTTATATGACCTATAAATTTTTTCTATCAAAACTTAGGTTAAAATTAGACTTTAAAAGGGAATATGATAACCACTTTTACATATAAAACAAACACAAGACACTAAACACAGATTAGTAAACAACTACAAAATGCTTTATTAATTATTCCAAGAGGTGTAGAATACAATTCTTGGTAGAGTCTAGTAATACTAGCTTGAGGGATGCTTAAAAATTACTCAAAGGCTATATTTATATAATAAAAAATCCTTTATAGAGAGATATTCACACTAAAAAGGAATAAATGAGCTCAACTCCATTTTAATTGTATTTACAACTACCTCTACATTTATGCTCATTTTAGCTTCTTGATTGATTTGGGTTACTTCAAGTGGTTGTATAGTTACATTATTCCATCATTGATTCTCCTTTATAGTTGAAATAGTGGGATCAAGTTATTCCAAGCTGTATCTTAGCATCGATGTAGTTACAGCCATTAGATCAATCTATTAGAGCTTTATCTTGGTGTTAACTACTCTTCACTAGTTCATCATCGCATTAGAAAGTGGAGAGAAGGGTCCTTTTCATGTAGTTGGTCCTAGAGATGAAACTATTGGTTTATACATTTATGACTTCATGTTACCCTCTCAAATTATATCTTTTTTTCAAACTGGATCATGCTCAAACTCATCCCCATGTTCATAGGTCCACTATAGATGGACAACCAATCTTAGACTATTAGTTTTCTTATAGTCCTTATGTCTATATAGAACTATAGACTATATATCCTCATTTATTGATTATATTAGGTCAAAAATAGACCCATTATATATTTTGAGGAATTTATAGTTCACCATATTCACAAATATTTCTTTTAAAAATAGTGAACACAGTCACAAAATGAACCTTGCATGACACAAACCCTCAAGCCAAAGGTCTATATTAAGTTTTAATGGTAGTCCCTTTATATTTTTTATCACCTTCATTAAATCATTGTGTCTTTTTCATATAATTTTATCAAGATTAAATGGTGGCATGTTCCCTTTAAAAATCTTTCCTTGATTCAACCTTGGTCATGTGTTTGATCTCCAAGAAGTCCCTTAGCTTCTCAACCTTTTATTTCATCGGTCTTCAACTATGAATCATATAATTGACTCATTTTTATCCATCCACACACTACTGATCTTGGTTAGTATAATTGGGTGAGAGACATCAATCCTCTCCTTGAATTGTTAAATTTATCCAAGATGGTGCCACTTGGTAGTCTTATATTTGCACTCAAGATCCACTATTAGTCAACTGATTTATGTGCTTATGCCACATTATGGATTATTAAGATCCTTGATCTTTTTACTCATTTTTCACCATCAAATCAAGATGTATGATGTAGTTTAGGCCACCATATTTGCATAGATTTGAAAAAAAAATGGCTATTTACTATGGTCTAAATTTTATGTCTGCATAACTATCATTTAATGTTTGCATGACTATTATTAACATGTAGGCAACTATTAGATTTAACACCCTAATTGTTTTTTTCATAGCTTAAAGTCAACATCTACATGAACATTTCCAATTGTTTGACCAAATTTGAAAGCTTGGATCTAGAAGTGAAAAGGTCATGGATGCACCAAATTTGTAGATGATGTTCTTGATACTAAAAGGATTATGCCCACTTGATCTACTATTTCCAAGATATTTCTAAAGTGTGTTTAAAAAATGTTAAATTGAGATGTTCTAAATTATTTTTCATGACATCTAGATACCTATCACTAATCATCTGAGCCTAAATGGCTATATATCAAGGCTTAAATTTGACACTTGCATGAATGTTTTGCTCTATGGGTCTAACTTTGAAACTCCATAACTTGAACTAGAAATCTCATGTGGACATGGAAATTTAAAGATAAGATATAGGCACAAAGATATCCATGGCACTAAAATCCTTTAGCTCATGTGTATTTCCTAAGTGAAGATAAAAAAATGCTCAAACAAGCTAGTATAGTCATTTCCATGTGATGTGCAAGATGTCTTGGCCCTTAGAATCAACAAGCTAAACTTTGAAGGCTTAGATATTGAGATAAATGACTCGTCAAGATATGAAACTTATAGATAATTATATTGGAACTAAGGATGTTTATTTCACATGGTCTGATGGTCACATGAGGTTTTTTTAGCATATTTATAAATTACAGAAATAATATATCCAGTCTAGTTCTCCATGATGTCCTAATGATGGTATAGTCCTTAAACTTTCCCAAGTCATTATGATTCAATATTTCAAGATCCTAATGATATTCTAATATTTTTTCATTATGTTCCATGTCATTTCAAGCTTATGATCACTATGAGATCTTACTTGGATGAATTTTGAAGGCTTGAAAAAATAATTTATCTAGAATCATTCAATTCCATTGGAGCTTTGAATTGGCCATATTGTTTTGAACATTTTGCCTGATGGAAATATCTTCAAGATTTTGACAAGGACTTTTTTTTCCAAGCATTTTCTCTAAAATGAATATGTCCTTAGGGGAATTATTTTGGACAATTTTCTTGAAATATTTATGTTCTTAGTCTTTTGCCTTCAGGATAATTTACCCAAAATAATTATACTTTGTACTTTTATTGCGAATATTTTTTCTTAAAAAACTCTAAAACTTAGCTAAATACCCAAAAAAAATATGAGAAAAATATACCTTTAAAACTTATGCTTTTAGATAACTTAATTTGGGATTTTTTGTAGTCATTTCCTTTTCAAAGACACGAAACCTGAGTACTTGAGAATAATTTTAGCTCTTAGCCACAAGCTGAAATATTTATTAAGTGTAAACTAGGATTTTTTATACTTGTTCTTTCACCTTATCAACCACCATGAAAACCTACCACTTACATATAAGACTATAAAATAACCCCTAAGACAACAAATTACATAAGGACTAAGCTATACTATGACCAAATATAGAATAACATACGAAATGAAATCAAATGAGCTACAACATCCCTATGATATTATAAAAAAAGACCCTATACAAGATTCTGACTATAAGGGGTTGACCCATTTTGGCTTGTGGTAAAAATGGTCAACATTATTGGAAATTTCCCAAGGGTGGTATACTTTCTATACCATGACTAGTTGCCTAATCCTATACATTGGGTTACAAAGTCATAATTATATAGGTTTGACATATAAACTTCCCTATAACAACACACAAAAATGATAGAAACCAACAAGGAAAATACAAAAAATAGAAACATACATGTGCTTCATAAGAATTTATTGGAACACAACACAACAAGAAAGGAAAAATTCACCTAATATAATATTTACAAAACTGATCTTGAATTCTCAATAGTAGGGTTT
Source organism: Torreya grandis (assembly GCA_037957365.1). Classification (NCBI taxonomy): domain Eukaryota; kingdom Viridiplantae; phylum Streptophyta; class Pinopsida; order Cupressales; family Taxaceae; genus Torreya; species Torreya grandis. The sequence goes on from JARHVA010002411.1 coordinate 221,435, forward strand.
CAAATTTATCCCATTTACAAGGATATGCAACTCTTCTCCATTCATCCTTAATAACTAAAAATAGTTACTTTTCTTGAACTTAGTGATGACATATGGTCTACTCTATAGGAGATAAAATTTGGTATGTTTCCCTAGTTTTGATTTATATTCATCCTGTTTCAATACTACATCACCTTCTTGAAATGATCTAGGAGTTACCTTCTTGTCAAAATACCTCTTTATTAGTACTTGGTGATGCTCCATGACTTGATGAGCTTTATCTCTAGTCTCTTGCAACTCTATTAATTTTATCAATCTCACCTTTATTGGGGTATTCTTTGGTAACTCTAGTTGATGTGTTAACTCTAAGGTAGGTAGCTCTTGATAGATAGAAAATATATATTCCCTTCCATATATAAGCAAAAAAGGAGAATACCTTTACCTCTTGGGAGTTATCCTATCAACCTATAATTTTTTCTTCACTTTGGTATGCCAATCTCTTTGGTTACGATCCAAGGTTATCTTAATGATTCTGATCAAATTCTTATTACTGGATTTAGCCAACCCATTACCTTGAGGGTACTAGTTAGATTAAGTGATAAAAAACATGTCATTATTATTTTCCTAATTAGTTACATTAGCATCCATAAAATTAAGAGAATTATATGACATAATAGTAGGAATTCCAAACCTTATTATGATACTCTGATATAAATCTAAGATAAAATTCTCATTAGCTTATTTTAATGTTACTACCTAAACCCATCTTGTAAAATAGTTAGTTACTATGAGTATCCATTTATCACTATCACTTGATGGGGGATTTATCATACCAATGAAATCAAGACTCCATTGTGTGAAATGTTGATCAAATGAGATAGGATTCAAAGAAAAAGTTACATTATTTTATTTCCTTACAAGAAATCACATTTTACACACCTTCTCACCCAAACATGGCAATATTTGAAGAGGTTGGGACAATAATATCCATCCCTTATGATCTTGGTACTTTTGGTTCTTTGAGATCAATGACCTCATGTTTTCCCATCATGAAACTTCTCGAGCAACACCCTAAACTTATCATTATCAATTCATCTCAATAGCACACCATTTATGTCCCTCCTAAAAATATCACCATCGACAAGACAAAAAGGAATATATTACAATATAAAATATCTCCTTTGTGATATACTCATATTATTAATATACTTACCATTTTGAAGAAATCCGATCACATCTTGTGTCTAGCTTTATGGAGGTAATGCATCAGCTGATTGGGAACAATCATGGTTAACTAAAGCCTATTCCTTTGCCTCATGATGATATAAAGTTATATATTTACAAAGACCTTTATCCCTTATAAATTTTTTCACTTTTATAACAACCTCATATTCCATCATCTTAGGGATCCACCCTACCCTCTTTTCACTAAGATTTTTACTTAAAATAAACTCTTTGGTGCTAGGATGAGAGACCATAACATGAATCGTATTATTTGAAACTATATGTCTAAACTTATTTATTACCCTTACAATATAAAGGAATTGTTTTTGTACAAAGGTTTACTTGACTTCATAATATTCTAAACCTTGACTAAATAATGCAATTGGATGCTCCACACCCTCATCATTATTTTGCATTAGCATGATTGATATTGTATCAAGGTTGGAAAATGAATAAAACATGAAGTCTTTAGTAAAATAAGGATTCAAAATAGTAGGATATTATATAATTTCTTTCTTTATGTCTTCAAAATTGAACTTACCTTATTTGGTTCAAGAAAAGACTTGGTTCCTCCTAAGCATAACTATGATAGGTTTCAACAAAGATGCAAAACTAGGTATGAAACTTATTAAAAAAATTATATTTCCTAATAAAATTTAAAGACATTTATTATGGAAGGGAAATTATAATATTATAATATCCTCTATTCTTTCAAGATCAATAGTCAAACCATCCTTGGAAATGATATGTCCTAAGAGATTAACTTCATGAATAATAAAGATGCACTTCTTTGGATTAAGAGATAATTTATATTGCCTAAATATTTCAAACACTTGTATCAAGTGTTGCATGTTTTCACTATCATCTTTAGAAAACATGGTTATATCATCTATATAAACCAATAGCATCTCATTGATCAAAAATTTGAAGGCCATGTCCATTCCTGTTTGAAAGGTGGCACTGACATTAGACAAACCAAAGGGCATAATTGTATAATCAAAAGTCCCCCATTTAGTAGTGAATTAGTCTTAAAGTGGTCATTCTCATTGAATAAAATATAATTATATCTTGAATATTAATATATAAGAGAGAAACATTAAGAACGTAAAACCATTTGTAAAATCCGCTCTATTAAGGATAGAGGATAGTGATCTTTGACTAACACCCTATTAAGATATATAAAGTATACACAAAGTATTATCTCCCCATTATTATTTATAATAGGTAAAATTTTATATGCCCATGTAAAATTCATGATGGAAAAGATTATCTCAGATTCAAGGAGTTTGGTAAGCTCTAACCTCATGAGTTTATAAACCTTGGGGTTGATAGGTCTTTGCTTTTGTCTAATTGGCTTAACTCTAGGTTCCAACTCAATTTTATTGTGTGATAGGATAGGATAAAATAATCTTAGGTCCTTATATTCATAATTAAATGTATCATTAAACTCTCTACACAACTCAATGAATGCTTGCTTCTCTAATGTAGAACATACGTTACCTTATTTGAGGAGTTTCTCCTTGAAGATCAAGACTCTTTTTGAATATTACTCTTTTGTAGACATACTCACTTTCTCTTTATTATTTTTATCATTCTCATTTAATATAATTTCTAAGGTCACCAAAACCTTAAGTATCTTATTATCTCTTAGTTTCACAATATGATCACCCAATTGTTCTTCAAGCCTCTTTTGATTTCTTGAAAAAAACTGAACCTCATTTTCCAAGAAGTATGCAATGTGTTTGTCTCTTTAAAAAATTTTCTAAGACACTTAATTATTAGGTATATAAGGTATAATAATGGAATTAATATGAGACAATTTTCCATCCTCTTTTACAGTGGTTAGAGTATCAAATTTACTCATATGCCAGTTAGTCTATCAATATGACTATTATGCTCCCTTGGGACTAATTGTATATTGAATGCACTAAAGTATTCAAGTAAATACCATACCATATGACTATATGAATAAATAAAATCTTCATTGGAAGCAACCACATTCCTCACCTGATGTACAACTAATTCACTATCTCCATATACTTACAAGTTCTTGATTCCTTTTCTTCTTTCCCATTGAAGGCCATGAATTAAAACTTCATACTAAGACACTTTACAAGTACAACTAAAATGAAACATGAATGAAGCATATTAATATTGTTTAAATTTGGATACCAAAATAACACTATCCTTACACCAAATTCACTTCTTGAACCATCAAAAAACATCTTCTACAAGTCATCATCTTCACCCTCTTCCTTGGCAAGTAGAGGTGTTGGTACTCCTTATTCATGTATACAATACACTCTTAAATAATTTTCATTAAAAAAATAATAGGGATAATTCTCATAAATATTAGTTTCATATTCATCAAGAAACAAATCTAAAATACCCTCAATCTTGGAATAAGTGCTATCATCTATAATAGAGTACTTTCCTTCATGGGCCACACAATTTAGATTGGAACTTGTCTTAATGTAAGGATCCCTATAGAACCTTACAAGAGGTTGTGTCATAATTTTCACCTTGGAATCGTAAATTTTTATAAAGGAAAATAAACACTATATAGTTGAGAATTATTCACCTATCTTAGTTTTGAAGTCCCTTGATAGGTAGATTGTAAAGTTGGTTGGGAGACCAACCATAACTATGTCTTGCAAGATAGGAAAACTAAGAAAATCATGCAAGAAAACCTTCAAGAATTTTATCATTCATAATATATTTTTAGATGTAACATATAATTAAAGCACTCGTTTGCTATGTGTCTCATATTATAGGCCCATCTTATCAGCTAAAACTTTGGGCATGACAGAAGTAGAAACCCCACTATCAACTATGTAATTGTGTACCAACTTGTGACTTATAATGAGGGTGAGGTAAAATGGTGGAGGTTTCTCAACCCTATTATATGGTTAAATAATGTAACTATGGTAATCTTAAATATCAACATGGCTATGTATTTGAGTTGAGGGTGAGACACTAGTAGGCATAGTAGATAACTATTTTTGTAGGATTTATTTTTTACCAGGCATATGAATAACATCCCAAACATAAATTGATTTTTTAATATTATTAAAAGAATATAAAATGTTTAAATAATCCATACCTACTTTATCTTGGGATATTGTAATAAAATAATTACTTGGAACTTGAAGAATTAGAGTAGACCTTACCATATTTTGACTTGATGGAGATGTAACAGTTTTTAGAATTATCACAATTAAAACTATGTATTTTTTCATTAAAAGAGGATTGGATGAGCCTATGGTCATGATACTACCACCTCAAAGAGCCTTATTATTATCCCTTGTATTGTTTGTGATAGAGGCTCCTTAATTTAACATAAAAGTGTCTTTAATAATAAATTTGGTGAAGATCTCTCCTTAAGGTTATCAATCCTCATTAACTTCCATCATCACCTCATCCTTATTTGATAAGAAGGGAGTAACTAATCCTTGAGAAAATAGATCTTGATCTCCATTCACATTAGAATCAATGAATTTTTATTGATGCCAATCTTCTCCCTACACCAAATTGCTATGAACTAGTACCATCTCACTTGCATTGGTGGTAGAGTTAGGACTATATATATTGGTAGGCTTATTGGGAATAGACTATCATTCACCTCTTCCTCTTCCATATTGTTGACCTTACTATATAAAATAAGGGTAAGGATTTTCATATGATTTTTTTTGCATATTAGCTTACCTATTTTGAGCCTCTAAGGCTAGGAAATTTGCTTTCTAATCAACATTATTTTTTGCCTCCCTAGGAGTAACCTTAATTTTGGTATTGTCATTAAGAACTTGGGATACATCTAGAGTATTATCAAAAGTATGAGACAAAGGAGGAATAAAAACCTTAGGAGATAATCTTCTATCTTGGATGAGACTATTATCAACTTTGATAGAAAGATCATATGCTTCAAGAAGAGTGTAATCTTGCATAGATTTAATCATGATAGCAATTTTTATACTAATGGCTTTCATGTAAGTAGGGAAAACAAAGTTAGTATGTGCTATCATAGGAAGAGGTAATCTATGCCTAGTATTCTAAAACCTTTTTTTGAGGTCATGTATTTTTTTTATTTGGGTACCCTTCTTATCACATTGATCTGATATATGAGAGAGGCATGGTCACTTTCATTTCTAAATATGGAAGTCAACAACACTCCAAACTCATCTAATGTTATGATGCATCCACCTTCTAGAGTCCTATACCAATTAAGAGCCTTACATTTAAGATACATGTCAAGGAGTCTAGTGGTAATGTTCTATCAAATAATATTATGGAATTTGCAAAAGTTATAAACATCTCTAATGTGCTCACTAGGTGTGATATGACTCTCACCATTGAATATGGGCACACCTTCTATGGAGTTATGAGGAATAACACCATATACTATAAGTTGAATTGTTTTTCTAGTATTAAAGGTAGGGAAAACATAAGGTTTAGACATGTCTTCTTCTTTAATCTCTTCAATTTCTTTAGCCTCTTCAGCCTCTTCCTCCCTGGAAAGTCTACTCATTCTTCAAAGGGTAGATTAGGCTATGGATAGTGAACTTTAAGAGGAATTTCAAGTTAAATGGGTGGATTAATAGGGTTGAATGTTCAACTAGAGCATGGCCTAGTGAGAAACATGAATTATGAGGGCACATTTATAAAAAAAAGGAATTGAATTAGATTTACCTTGAAGGAGTCACCAAATTTTGAGTATGACACCAATTTATAGTTGATGTTTGTCAAGACCAACATTCACCTTAACAAGTTGTCTTGAAGAAAATGGGTCCCACTGGATATTATAGAACTATTGTCACCACACATTTCACCTTATAAGAATTTGTTCAATATTATTATATATTTGGGAAACATGGGAACTTTTTTAGGTATGTGGGTGTACCTATATTGGAAATGAGCCTCTAGATTTAAGGGCTAGCTCCCTGAATGTTTCGTGAAATTATATTATCTATGCCAACTAATTACATATGGGGAAAAGAGGTAGAAATTACATGAATTGAACCTAATCCAAAGGAGGTGATGCATTGAATGTTTAAAGATCCACTCTCAAGGTTGAACTCATTAGCACACTAACAAATTATGAATATAACTAATACAATGTCTATAATGGTTTCTAAGAAATAATGTTTCACATAAAGGTCAAATTGATGGACATAGACTAGAGGGAAATGAGGATAAGGCTTGATTGAAAACACTTACAATTAATAATCCACTATATACTTGAGATATCAATACTAATACATGCTAGATGACTTATAAGAATATTTTATCAGCACTTAAATTGAACTTGGACCTATAAAAGGAAGATGAAAACCACTTTTAAATATCAAAAAATGACAAATAACTAAGCAAAAATTAGTAAACAAATACAAAATGATTTTTTCATTATTCTAAGAGGTGTAAAATATAATTTATGGTATAGTCTAGTCATACCAGCCTGTGGGATGCTTAATAATAGGTCAAAGGATATATTTATAAAATAAAAGGGACTTTAAAGAGAGAGATATTGGTTATAAAAAAGGAATCAATGAGCTCAACTCCCTTTTAATCATAGTTATAACTACATCTAAATTTATGCTCATTTCATCTTTTTGATTGATATGGGTTACTTCAAGTGGTTGCATAGTTACATTATTCCCTCATTGATGCTCCCTAATATCTATACTAGTGGGATCAAGTTGTTTTGATTTGGGTATTGACATCAATGTAGTTAAAACCATCATATCAGTCTATTAAAGATTTGTCTTGGTGATAACTACTCTTCACTAGTTCATCATAGCATGTAAAAGTGGAGAGAAGGGTCCTTTTCATGCAATTGGTCCTAGAGATGAATTGATTGTGTTCTACATGTATGAATTCATGTCACCCTCCTAAATGCTGTATATTTTTAAATTTGGATCATGATCAAACTCATCCCCATGTTCATAGGTCCACTATAGATGAAAAACCAATCTTAGACTATTGGTTTTCCTATAGTTTTTATGTCAATTCAAACCTATAGACAATATATCTTCCTTTCTTGATTATATTAGGTCTAATATAGATGCATTTTATCTTTTTATAAATTGAGAGCTCACCATATGCACATATATTTATTTTAAAAGTGGAAAACATAGTCATATAACAAACCTTGCAAGACATAAACCCTTAAGCCAAAGGTCCATATTAAGATTTAATGATGGTCCTTTTATGTTCTCAAACGCCTTTGCTACATCAATGTGTCTTTTCCGTTGTGGTTTATCAAGATTTAATGGTGGCATGTACCCTTTAAAAATCTTTCCCTAGTTCAACCTTGGTCAATTGTTTAATCTCTAGGAAGTCCCTCAGTTTTTCAACCTTTAATTTCATTGGTAATAAACTCTGACTTTGATCATTGACTCATTTTTATCCATACATGCACCACTGATCTTGATAAGTATGATTGGGTTAGAGTCATTTATCTTACTCTTGACTTTTCAATTCTATCCAAGTTGGTGCCACTTGGAAATCCCAAATGTGTACCCAAGATCTGCTATCAATCTGCTACTTTATGTACTTATGCCATGTGGTAACCTCTTAAGATCCTTGACCTTTTTACTCATCTCTAACCATTAGATAAATATGTATAATGTAGTGTAGGCTATTATATTTACCTATGTTTGAAATCAAATGGTTGTTTACCACTATCTAAAATTCACATTTGCATAACCATCATTTGACGTCTACATGATCATTATTGACGTCTAGGTGACCTTCAAATTTAAGACCCTAATGGTTTTTTCCATATCTTAAAGTTGATGTCTATTCAAATGTATCCCATTTTTTGACCAAATTTGAAATATTGGATCTAGAAGTGAAAAGGTCATGGAGGCACCAAATTTGTAGGAGATGTTTTTGATACAAAAAATATTATGCCCACTTGATCCACTAGTTCTGAAAGCTTTCTAAGTGTGTTTAACAAATATTCAAGTGATATAAATTACGTATATTTTCATGACATATACATACCTATAATTTACCATTTAACCTAAACATATATTTGTCTAGGCTTGAATTTTACACTTATGAGAACATTTTGCTTTATGGGTACAATATTGAAACTCCATAACTTGAACTAAAAATCTTATGAAGACATGAAACTTTTAGGATATGATATAGGCACAAATATCTCCATGGAATTTCAATCCTTTCACACATGTATATTTCTTAAATGATGATAACAAAATTCTCAAAAAATTTGGTCTACTCATTTCATGTGATGTACAAGATGGCATGGCCCCTTAGACTCGAAATTTGAACTTTGAAAGCTTAGATCTATAGATAGAAGACTCATTGAGATATAAAACTTGTAGATAATGATATTGTAACTAAGTATATTTATTGTGCATATTTTTATGGTTACATGAGGCTTTTTAAGCATATTTATAAACTACATAAGTTATCCAATTAGGTTCTTCATGATGTTCTAATGATGTTCTGGTCCTTAAACTTTCCCAAGTCATTTTGATTCAATATTTCAAGATCCTAATGAGTTTCAAAGATTTTGTCAGTCTATTCCATGTCCCTATGAGTTTATGAACACTATGAGATCCTATTTGGCTCAATTTTGAAGTCTTGGATAAACAATTTCTCTAAAACCATTCAATTCCATTAGAGCTTTGCATTAGGCATATTGTCTTGGACATTTTACCTGATGGAAATATCTTCAAGATTTTGACAAGTACATTTTATTTTTGATATTTTATATAAAATAAATATGTCCTCAGGGGAATTATCTCAAAAAAAATTCCTAAAATATTTATGTCCTTAGTCTTTTACCTTTAGGACAATTTCCTTGAAAGAATAATGCCTTGTACTTTTATTGCAATTTTTTTTTTTGAAAGAACTCTAACACTTAGCCAAAAACCCCAAAGAAACTCTCCAAGAGAATTACTCCTTTGTAACTTATGATTTTGGACAACTTATTTTGGTGTTTTTTACAAAGTCATTTCCTTTGGGATTCTTTCAAAGACACAAAACCTAAATATCTAAGAACAATTCTAGTACTTAGCCAAAAATTGAAATATTTCCTAAGTGTAAACTAGGATTTTTTGACTTGTTCTTGCAAGTTATCAGATACCATGAAAACCTACCACTTGTATATATGACTCTAAAATGATCCCTAAGACACCAAATGACATAATGACTAAGCTAGACTATGATCAGAGCTAGAATATCATATGAAATGACATCAAATGAGCTACAACATACCCTATGACATTATAAAAAATCCCCTATACAAGATTCTAACTATAGGGGCTTGAACCATTTTGGCCTATGGTAAAAATTATCAATAGGGTCTTATACCATATTTCCATCTTATTTCATCCTTCCCTTGACCTTCTCAAGGTTTTTTGTTTTAGTTTTCTACATTATTTTAATAATTGGTGGGAGTCACTTTTGATGGGTTAAAACTTATGATTTATTTACATTATTTCCTAGATTTTCTTCTAGCCTCACATTACCTCATTTATTCACCTTGATTTTTCTCTAGGTTTTATTCATCTTGTCAAATTTTGAATTTATAGTATTCCCACTGCTCCATGAATGAAACTAGATATCACCCTAGGCTGTATAGGTTCTCATGGAAGTCCTTTAGTTTTTTACTATGAATATAATAAAATTAAAACTCAAGGTATAAATGGTGATATTGGAAACTATTTGAATGATTATGTGGGCTCCCAAAAATACCTATTCATTCATAGATTTGTGATAGACATATATTTTATATCATTAACTATAGAGGATACATTGTGTTTGTATTCCACTATCCTATCTTTGAGGGTAAAGTGAGAGTAAATTACATGGATGATGTACTCTTCTTAGGTGAGACACAAATAAAATAGCTAGAATACACTTATTTTTGTGTAAACAAGGGATCATAGTTGTTTTTGATAGACCATGAGATAAGTGGAAGTTAAACTCTGTGTTTAATGATGTAAAATGGATTAAGTATTATGGAATCACCCATCAAACCATGGTGATCATAAAATAGATCAATAATTAACCCATAATGATAGTAAATAAGTAATTTTAAATATTTTATAACATAATTTATGAAAACAATCAACAAATAAGTAGAAAATTAAAATTATTATTTTTTGTGTATAGATATCAATAAATTTCAAATTGTAATAAAAAAGAGCTTAAGTGTTAGATCTTAATCAAGGTTACAAAATAATTTATTAAATTTTAGATTGAGTCTAAGGTTGAAGAATATTGGCTCATGGTTTCAAATTTATATCTAAGGTTGAATAATATTTTCTTAAAATGTTAGTAATTTACAAAAAAATGTATGAAATTGTAAGATAAAAATGAAGCAAATAGAAAACATTTTTCTAAATAAAATGAGTTCACTAGAAAGTTTAATGTTCTTTTTTATTTATCAATGAAATTTTAAAAATAAATAAACTATTGAATATATATATATATATATATATATATATATATATATATATAGAAATGTAAAATTTCAAATTTCAAATCAACTATAAATAGTAAATTTACAAAAAAAATGTAAACCTAGCTTGGATTTGATTTATTGATGATTATATATGCTAGTTAAATATGGAAACACATTGGAAAACCTTATGAACAATTTCACATATAAAAATATAAATTCAAAGTATGTTGGGACAAGATCACACTAGAAGGATATGGATGAACTATAACATTTTATGTTGACTATGGGTGTATCCTAGTTAATTGTATAACTAATTTAATGATTACAATATATAAAACTATTTGTGATGGGTTAATTTTTGATGGTTTATTATAATTTGACTCTTTAGATAATTGTAAAATCAAAATCCTATCTCTTACATAATAAATCAAAATAGAGATCAAATGATAAAAGGATTGCATAAGGTTAGAGTAAAATCCAAGCTATCTATAGAAAATATTGCATAGTAATAGTGATGCCTACATTTCCCAAAAGGTCCTTACTTTGGTGTAGTTCTCCCTCCTAAATTTATGTGTGCAATGGTGGAAAAAAGTATTAGATGCCATTTTTCCTGTGTATACCCTTGAAACAACCATGAAAATAATGTATTCATATTTTAAACTTGAATATAAATCAATTATTCAAAAAATATATGTATATGTAAACTTTATATATATTTTATGATAAATAAAATTTTATCTCTATCCTCTAGTATGACATTTAGCTATATATAATTGTTGAATTCAAATTTTGGGGATTATTAGCACATGAGGAGGCCTACATGAAAATAAAAAAGACCTTTATAGACATTAATTTTTTGAAATGTTTGTATTTTATGTTGGGGAATGTACACATTAATTGGATAGGGTTGTAGTGTGGCCTTGTCTTTGAAGTGCAGCCTTGTCCAAAAGTCACAAGACATAAATATAAAATAATAGGCTAAGACTAGGGAATCTTGAAGGTAGGTTTTAAAAGATAAAAAAGAATTAGAAAAGACCATAAAGTAATAAATAAGAGAGAATCTTGAGAATCTATATATATTATGTCAATACATATTTAATTCATCATCAATAGTCTTAGTAAGTAAGATTACACTAAAATGTATGTTTTGAAAGAGCTTGTTCCAAATTTGGGTATTTAAACCCCCAACCCCCGCACCCACCCTGGCCATTTATTTTATTGATTTAATGAATCAAAATTACTAGAGTAAAAGATAAATATATACATAAGTGTGAAGACACGCTTTGTCTTTCTGATGGGAAATTTTGATTTTGTAAGATGGAATAACTCAAAATCTACAAATATGTGACTATAAGTATTAATTGTTCATATTTTAAATTTATAAATGTGATACTTGAAAAAAAAACTTTGCAAAAAGAGAGAAAGGAAATAATTCACCTAGAGGAATATGCAATATGGTTTCCTCTGTAACATGCAAGTTTAGATTGGGTTAATTCAACCTTATTTGATTCCTAGATAGGGAAAAAAATCCAATTTTTAAAATGGTAGTAGGATGAGTTGTAGGCCATTGGTGTCACTATACCATAGCTATACAATATTATGGACCTATAATTATTTAACCCTATACTTAGATATGTACGGGTATCTAAGGTTAAGAGATATTAGATCAGATTACATAAGGATGGTGAACTAACATAATAAGTAGGAAAATTAATATTAAACATAGACATATAGTATTATAAATTTATACAACTAAGATTTGATAAAAAAATAATATACTACAGTTATTGATAGATATTACAATGAATTAAAAATAAATGATACATGGCTCATTTATTATGTTCATGCAAGACTCATATTTAAAAGGATGGAAGTGGAATGGAATATTATCTTGAAACAATCATAATATTCTAGGAATATTATTTATGTGGTCTCATATGCCTACATAATATTAAGATTGTTATGTTGACACAAGTGTCTAACCCTATCATAGATGTCTTATATGAAATAAAAACTTGATCTGAAATTTACCAACTAGAGTCTTCTAGATTTTATGTCACCTTACTTATGATGTTTTCAAATCACGTGCATAGGTTAGCACTCTTTTTAAAATGATCAAAACCTAGCTTATTCACACTTAGAGTGACTATGTAAAAATGGGTTAGTAGGATCATGGTGTAGAGATACCAAAAGTAACCCTATGTCAAAGGGAACTACTTACATATCCAATACTCCAAATATGGCCTCACACTTATGTAGTTCCCCAATAAAATTTGGATTTTGTATACACATAAATTTAATGTATGATACACAAAAAAATGTAGTGACCTAGCTTATAACTTGGAAAATATATCTCATGAAATACACTTCAAGTTATTTAGATAAGTGGGGATATTTTTCCTATACTTATATATAAATAAGGATGAATAGGGTAGGTTTACTCACAATTCTTTATTAATTTATTCTTGGTATCTTGCCTTGTGAGTTCTTAGTATTTTTGTAGGTGAGGAATTAATGATCATTGATATTATATATACCAATCCATTTTATAAATATATCACATTAAATACCTTAGGCCAACTTTTAGGATATGTTTCATTTACAAATTTGATGACTTTTGGGCATTGGACACTATGTAATAAAAATGGACACTTATGTCAATGTATGTGTCTAGGAATATATAAAATAAGTACATGCCTAGAACTAGAAGTTAAGAATAATAATTAGGTTAATATTTTTTTCATAATATATAAGGCATATTCATTATAATAATATTGGTTATAATAAGAGATAATAAATTTAAGAATAAATATATAGTGAATTCAAACCTTTTGGTAATGTGCAGGTCTATAAATTAAAGGTACATCAATGATAGTTATTTTTCAAGTGTAAAAGATTTATGTACTACATGAATCATATTTTATTATCTATAATAACCTATGATGAATTTTATAGTGATCAAGTCTTGAGTGAATCTTTTGAATTAGACATGGGTATACTTTCACTTGTGAATAACATTGTAAGGAATAGTTAAAGTCCTAACTATTAAGTGTCACCATACTTTAATGGGAATGTAAAAAAAAGTGTTGAATCACACACTAGGTTTTAAAATTTTTAGAATAGATGTTGAGTGTGACTATACTTTAACATGGCCCACATATCATGTTGTGAATCACACTGATATAGACATATCTATATCTAATTTTTGAACTTAATACTTTTCCACTTTGAAAAGGATATATTACAAAATTTTCAATGTAAAAACATGGACATGAATCAATATCATTCCCCACATATATTTACTAAAATGATACATAATTATATTTAAGTTTTTATTATTTTAAAATTGTAACTTATAGTAATAGTGTTTTGAAAATTGTAGAATAACAAAAGGGGAGTACATGAAACAATATCACCTCCCTAAATTTATATCTATATATAAAGACTTACAAAATTTTATATAAATAATATGACATATTATGCATCCCCATAATTTGTAACTTGTAATTTTTTTATCTTGATGTCCTTTGAATTTTTTGTTTAAAGATGTATGTTTTGTTTCACACATATCTCCTAATGTGTGAATATTTTTAATGTTTGAGTGCATAAATATTTATGTTTGGCCCAAATTAAGATTTTAAGGATGATATCAAATAATAAATTTTCACTGAAATGAGATAGAAGATAATATTAATATAACTTACGTCAATGTTGATGAATAATATGAATACAAGCTTTGATAAGTACATATTAATATTATTGGTAATTTTGTGTCAATTAATGTAAACAATACAATATGGAATTTTATATTTCCATGAATTTGAAGAATATAATGGAGTGCAATTTGGACAAATATTGATCAAGATATTATTTTTTCAATTTTCCTTATAGTGATTTGGATGAGCAAAGTAGGAGCATAGGATTTACCTTAGGGAAAGGTAAAAAATTAAATAATATGGTTTAAAAAGTTTTAAAAAATCATTTTAATTTTGGAAAAAAATATAAAATTAAGAATTCATGAAAAATTTATCCAAAATTCCCTAGAGGATATCATTCATGCCCACACACTTTGAGTGATATTGATATAATGTTAAGGCCAATGAAAAACCATATCTTGTGAATACCAAAACATCAGTAATTTTGAATTTTAAATATGTTGATTTTTATTTTTATTTTTATTTTATATATTTTATTGGATTTTATAGCCCTTTATTTCTATACACATCCTTATCCAGGTGTACAAACCCTATTTTGGTCAAGAAAACACAAGTACTATGTCTTTTGTAGTTCTTTCACATGAAGTTATTAATGATGAATAAGAGTCCTATTTGCATGTGTCACTTGGGTATTTTTATTTTAGTTTAGTATTTATTATGGCTTAGATTCTTTATTTTACACCCTTATTAGTTTCATGCCATCCATTTTCCATTCATTGGCCCCCTAGCCTATTTTTCCTAGTCATAACCCAATTTTTATGCACATAGAATAATAGCATAGTCTAAGATAGGAACATACCATGTTATTGTCCACCTCAGTGATAGTGTCTAATGATCATGTTTTTAAATTATGTTGGGTCATTACCCTCATTTAGGTCTCCTCTTATGATTCTATTTGTATTTTTACCTTGGCAACCTGTAAATAAGTGTCTCATAGTAAAAATAAATATTTTTATATATAAAGATATTCATAAGGCATTTGGCATCTAGCACTTACTATATTGGCACATAATTAAATCAAAATTACTCAATAATATAGCTCAATATTTTACACATTTAATAAGTGTCACACATAGATATGCATGCTTGATCAAGTAAGGACTATGTTAAATTTATTCTTGCATATCATGCACATTGATTATGCCCATTACCTAATGGAGAGATACATTGAATCTAAGACCACTATCATTAGGATTAATATAGGTAGAAGATAACATAACTTGGGTTCTAGGTTGTTTTATTGTAACATCCCATAACCCACCTTTTCCACTTCACTTTTCATTTTATTTGATTGTGGTTTTATGTGTGCATGTATTCATTAAGGTTTTTAAAAAATAACAACCATAACGTGACATAGAAGGATAATTGAGATTTATTGAGGACACATATAGGACCCAAAAAACCTCAAATTGTCTCCCCACATGTTTTAGGGATCCTATACATAAAAGGACAATAATTAAATGCCCTCTGCCAATATCACCCCACACTATAGTCCACTTGATAGAGTTAATGACCTTATACAAAAAAAACTCTAGTTTTAGAATTAGGGTGAACCTGACTATTCATCTAATCTATTCCATTAGTGCAGTCACCTAGTGATGTGTATTTCATTCTAGATAATTTAAATTTCTCCTTTACACTTTCTATTTAATTAAAATCATTTAAACTAATCATTTGTAATATTTATCTACATTTATCCCCTTTACTCCAACCATTTATCAATCTTATGATTTATTTGTTTAATTCCTAAAAGGCTAAAACATTTGGTGAAATTGACTTAATTCAAACATTACTTAACAACCCTAATCCATCCTAGGGTTTTCCTTCTCATTTTTTATGTAATTAATTAGGGTTTATTAAAATTTAATTGTTTTCTTAGTTTTTTCACATCCTACTTGATCCATATCAATCCTTTATCAGGGTTTTCATTGATTTAATATTTTAAATTTTATCTAGAATCACTTCAAACCCTAGATATGTATATTATGTCCTCACACATCCAAATATTATCCCTTGGGGTTTCAAATAAACTTCTAATTTTCTATACATTAGGTTGAATATTTAGCATATTTTCAAATTTATTTATGTTCGATTATCTTATCCCTATTGTTTTCTTATCTTTCATTTTTTACATTTTATTATGTGTTAAGTTTAAGATGACCTCTAGGGAACCTCTTCCCCCTCATATACTTGATAAATTATTAAAATTTTATCATAATTATGAAAATAAATGGACCAATTTTAAAAACTGTATACTGGCACATGATAATATGCATGAATTCATTTATAATAATGATGATCATTGTGTTAATGATGGATATGAAGATTACTATGAACATGAAAAGTTAAGTGATAATGAGGATAGAGTAGATGCATATTATTATTATTATTATTCTCCTATATCTTCCCCCAATTCTCAAAATCAAATTAAAAAAATATGGCCAAAATATCCCCTTATAGGTAATGATTTGTTTGAATTCAATCCTAGCTTTTCAACTACTTTTTCCACATATATATCCAAATTAAAAAAAAATTAAGATAAATAAAATCAATCTAGTTTTTCATTATGAAGTTAATATTACTCCTTCACATGATGTTCTTAACATATAAAAGGAAAATTTTCCTTCTTCACCTTTCTCAATTCAATTTGGAAAATCATGTATAACTGATATTGCACCTTTTATAGATTCAAAAACTAAAGTCGATGATATGATGTTGTCACCTTATTTCATATTTCAATATCAACACATTGATTCCATGCAAAATATAGATAATTTAAATATCTCTAACCCTTATCCTACATGTCATAATGTGATAAATGAAAATATTATTACAATTTATTATACCCTTCACTCCATTATTGAAAACAATGACAAAATGTGCATTCAACTCATAGACAGTGAGGTTACACATTGAATTCTACCTAGACATGATGACATGTTACATAGTAGTAAAAGGTTAAAATATTCTTCTACTCTTTATTTTAACTAGCATGAAAATGATAGTTCCTATTCTCTTAATTCTACAAGTGATATTAATTATGATTTTGATGAAACTCAGAATAAAAATGATTTATATGATTTTAGTGAGGAATAAACTAAGTCTATTCCTCTCTCTATTTCACCCATATCTCATGTAAAAATTTATTTCTTATTATATGATAATTAAATCAATAATATGTCCTCACATAAAAAAGTGAAAAATAATACTCATGTCCATAGTTTACATATTTTACATTTGTAATATAATAATGTGTCTTCTATTGCATTAGCATGTGATACTTCTTTACCAATTAACAAAATAATAAATTTCAATAAATATCCTCCACCCCTCCTTACTATATTATAACATATCCCTCATCCTAACCTCCATGAGGGTAATATCCAATTTCCCTCTCATTAGATCCAAGTTATCATGCCTCCGAAGGTTTTGATGACCCAACACAATTTATCTAATAATACTTGATGAAATGGTGTTCTAATGGCTAAAATTAATAATAATATCCATAACTCTTATTGAATTTAATGTACCATCTCAATAGGTAACCTCATTAATGCATGCCATGGGCAATTTAAAACAACAAGTACATCATCTCACCTTGGAAAGTAAAGCATACTAATGTTGGTTTGATTTCAATACTATCAATGGCAATCATATTCCATACATAACCGTAAATGTATCACTAAAAAAGAAGTTTCAAATACCAACATTAACTAAGTTGAATGGATGTGTAAATCCATAATTGCATCTCAAAGCTTATAAAAAGTATATGGTACATACCACTAGCAATTTGAATCCCCTATATTTATCTCTCAGGAGTCTAGATGATGAAGCATGAAATTAGTTCCATCATTCACTCCATAATGGTTCACTACATACATATGATGAATTATAATAATTATTTCTCAATAATTATTTCTAGAATAAGGGATATCAAGTCATAGATGAGAGGTTACCATCAGTACACTATTGTAAGTCAGAACTAGTAAGAGATTACATTAATGATTGAAATCATGTATGCAATAAATGATCTACCAATCAATAAATTTAGAGTTAAAATACATATTTAATAAATTCCTCACTTTTCATCTTAAGGATAAATCATTATATGATACATATATATCATTTCTACATCTATGCCATAAAACTATGACATTAGAAAAGAAGTTGTTACTAGTTGAGATACATTCACAAGTACATTTTGATTTAGAACTCTCAGTCATAGTAATCCAATATGTTACAACACCTAATCCACCTATGACTAATCAAAATATGGTACTAAAACAACTAATCAAAATATTTAACAAAGGTAAATATCCACTTCATAAAGCATTTCCTATAGTAACTAGAGCACAAGACACCAACAAAGGGCCTATATAGTTTGATTTAGATAAACACATGCCTCTTGATATGTTGTTTAAATTATTAGATAGGAGGATGATCACACTTCCTCCTAATAAACATCATCAAACACATTATTCACACAAAATAGTAAATAAATCATATTGAAATTATCATCAAATAAATGAACATTGGGATAATCATTGTTGTGCACTTAGAGATTGTATTGACTAATATATCAATATAGGCATTGTAACATTCACATAGGTGGAATCAAGACATACTTCTCCACATTACCCTAGCCAACATTCTTCTACAACTAAATTATCCCAAGATGTTCATTTCAAAGATCTATTGGTCACTCATTGTATGAGCCATATGGTTTCTAAGATACCTACTTATTTGAAATCTCATCTACCAAATAGTTAGTAGAGATGGAAAGTAATTTAAAGAGATCAACATACTTATAGAAGCATGATGAAAAAATGGAAAAAAACTCAACCACAAGTTTTAGTATGATAATCAATTAAGATATTTATAAAACATAATAAACACCATAGTATAATTTCAATACAATAGTGGATTAACTTATTCTCTATAAAGTTAAAAAATCTAATGACCACCAATGTACCATAATCAATATCAGTTCCCAAAGTTATTTCTACACCTACATAGCATGAGCATTTTGGTCACTTTTTTACTCTTATAGTAAGAGTCATATAGTAAATGTCATAGTCAAAATATCAACACTAACATATAATACAATACTTCTATGTCACCAATACTAACACCTAGAGTTTTAATCTAGTATCAATATCTACTCAACATCTATATGTAATTAAAATCATATATCATTATCTAATCAATATTACATATATCCATCTAAATAACACATTTCAATATCAACACAAAAGCCATGAACATAATCAAAACATATGATCAAATAAAAAATGCCATAGTAAAAATACCACAACATGATGTACATATATCAAAAAGTTAATGTATATATAAATCAAAAAAGTCTTCATAAAATAATAAATAATCACTCAATAGTAGGAGCTCAGTCACCATGACCAATATCATAACCCGCACTCTCATTTTTATACCCACTAATAATTGATTCACATACATCCCCTATATACCTAGATTAAGACCTATGCCTATGCTCTCTCTCTTGAAGCACTAATAGCTCAACCATCACCTCTATATGCTTATGCTATAGATGAATATAATCACCTACTATCCTAATACTTGTCCCACCTAAACAATCAATTGGGGTCATATTTCACCTCTACAACTTCATAAGAGCATCATCTATGTCCATTATTTCCCACCACATGTTGCGGTAGTAATAGCTCTTTGATAAAATAAGTGTGTATGGAAATTTGAAACCTTCATATCCCACTCCACTAGGCCATCATCTATGACATCATTAGGAATGTGTTACATAAGCTCTCATAATGTTACCTCAATGATAGTATCCTAGAAATCATCATCTCCTACACATACATATAATAACATAGTAAATTCGACATCTACTCAATATTCCAATAGTAAAAAAAAAAATATACCAATATACAATGATAACATACCTCTAACTATTCTAATGGGCTCTAGATCTAGCGCATACACTATAATGGCCCATCTCACTAAAATAGTGGTTCCCATATATGTTATCCGAGCCATAATATATATATATATATATATATATATATATATATATATATATATATATATATATATATATATATATATATATATATATATATATATATATATATATATATATATATATATATATATAGCTTATGGTGCCTAACTTTTCCTTGATTCTAGTGATAGAGAGATATGTGGTGATAGAGGTACCAGACATGGATGATGTGGGGGATATATATATATATATATCCCCCACATCATCCATGTCTGGTACCTCTATCACTACATATCTCTCTATCACTAGAATCAAGGAAAAGTTAGGCACCATAAGCCTTGATTTACTACTAGGTCTCATCATGGATCAATTCTTTATCACCCACACCAATGGTATGGGGGACACATAACACCACATTGAGATACTACATAACCCACTCATAATAAAATATCTAAAACATAATGGTCCATCGATCATAAATCCAACATATCACCTTAATCTATCTCAGCTAAACCCCATCCTCAAGCCATCAATAAAATCCCCTATATGGTCTCTACATAATGTCTTAAGCTATAACTCAATCCAACACTTTTTTATGGTGCATCATTCTCCTTAATCACATGGGGGATATGCCTATCCACATATCTAAAAATATATTGGGGGTGTGCCTAATATGTAAATAGAAAATAGTCTAATCTAGCCACCATAATGTGCTCATAAGCCCATTAATGTAATAATGCCAATAACCAATCCCATCACTGCATAGCTCCTACGTGAACGAATACAAATCTTGATATAAGTAGGTGAAAATGGTGTAACCCAAATATTATATGATCCTATAATCCTCTATATCCTAAATTATACCATGCATCTTATATGAAATAGACACACCATTACCATAAACTAAAATAAATGAATCCAATAACACTACCAAAAACTTATATAACTATAAAACATTATCTCTAACAACCATAGACAATAACACACAACTAATACTACTTGGTGATGTGTCCCTAAAATAATGGTCATAAAATACCTTGAGGCCTGATCTATGTCTCTCTATCCACCTACCTCCTAAAATACCACTCATTGACCTATAGTGGGTATCCTCAATATCTTGTACATGTCTTTCAAAGTAATAGTCATATCTCTAGTGAGAAGACAAAAGGTACATGTATTAACATCCCATCACTCACATAGTGTTGTCATCATATGACAATCCCATGGCATCAGTGCCAATGATGTTATGTACCCTAAACTAACCCTATCTACTACTATTCTCTCATCATCTATCAGGGATACCCCATGTAGACACTTCATCATCTAACCCATCTAAAACTCTCTCATGCATGCATACACTTAAAAAAACCCCAAAATATAACATTAACATCTCTAAGTATCAAATCTACATATTTAAAAAATCATTAAATATAATTTCTGTTCAAATATTTCACTACCATAGTTTATAGGATGATAGTATTGCCAGTAGGACACTATTTTTATAAATTAACACTATTCCAGGACTATAGTGATGGATAATAGAATTGTCCTTTGATAGTATCATGTCATCCCTAGGACACTAGTGGTGTCCTTCAGATGATAGTGTGATCCCCTAAAAATCCTAAATCTAAAAAAAATAATGTGAAAAATGATGACAAAATTAACAAGAATGTTCAAATACAAGGAAATGCTAGAATCCTTACTAGTCTAACCTGCTCACCAGCCTAAATCAATGCCTCTAACTCCTTTTAATAGGTCATGTGAGCACCTCATGTCCTTATAATATATTCTTGGATCAAATTAATATTTATCTCCACATATATAATTTTGAATGACTAAAGTTAATCAATCAAACCTATTTAAACCTTGATTTTTCAAATCTTACATACCAAAATTTGGCCCCATGCACACATTTCACCAACTATTACCAAAAACTTAAATAATGATATCTCATGCCCGATAGGTCTGATTTTTTATCCTCTTTTTTCATGGGTAATTTTATGATGATATAACCTATCCTATACCAATCTTTATTCAATTCTAGTTAAACTATCTCTACAAAGTCTAAACCTCATAATTTTTATAAAAAAGTCACTATACACATGTTGACCAAATTTTAAACCCAAGTCAAAATTGGTAACCCCCTATAGGTTGAAACATCATATTTTTGTTAAATGTTTTTCATAGTCTTTTCATGATCTAAAATGGTCTTTAATATTTCCTTATGGTCATATTTGTCCTTGTCTAGCATTGTCTAAGTTTTAGTCTTATGTACATTTGTCTAGTCCTAAGGGTCAATATCAATGTCTTTGAATAGTCAAACATGGTCAAATGTTCAATATGGTTCAAGATCATTATAAAAGGTTAATAAGGTGTCCTTGATGTCATATCATCATGTAATAACCTTTATTTGGTTTTGATGTACAAAAAATAACATTTTGGCCACCTTTTGGCCCATGAGGAAGCGTTAGACATACCATTATAATAAAATAAAATTTAAAAAGGATTCCCAACATCCTTAGTGTTACAAATGTGTCAATTAATGTTCAAGGATAGTTAGGTTCTGACATCATCTACAATTAAATGCCTAAACTTGTAAAAATGACACTTTATAAGCACTTGTATGACTTTACAAGATCAGTTTTCAGTTGCAAATGGTTTTGAAGTCTATCTTTGGATAGATAAAATCATTTTTGGACCAATTTTTATGTAGAACTAATATTCCATAAGCATTTTATCTTTCATCGTTACCCTCATAAACTTAGGAAGGCAATTTTGAAATTAATGGTATGGCTGTGAGAGAGAGAGAGAGAGAGAGAGAGAGAGAGAGAGAGAGAGAGAGAGAGAGAGAGAGATGAAAATTTGGAAATTATTATGGGTACTATTAATCTTTAAATAATATACATTGGTTTAAAAATTGATAGCCTCTTCTTTACGAAAAATTTCTAAGAATGGCAATCGGTCACTATGGCCTATCCATCTAATAAGGGTATGTTCTTGAACCCATTTATTCGCTTAAAATTTTTATGAAGAGGAATGGTTCTAATGGTGATTTTTATAGGTAATATATCTCTATTTAATTATGGTTTAATTATCTAACTCATCTCCATGAGGTACCTTAACTTGAAGGAAGAATGTCTTAGTGTACAAACTATTTTAGTGGATCATATTGTAAGTTTCTATTTTTTATTCATGGTGTTTATTTTCAGAGGTTTATAATGATTCACATTGTCAAGGTTTGAACATTCCACTATATGTTTAATTTCACTATTTGGATCAAGTATAAAAGGTGCATCATCATATAATATTATGAAATGGAGTTTCACTACTAGAATCACAAGAGAAATCAATATGGTATCCCAAATGCACACCTTCTAATGAGGATCCAAGTGTTTCATTATTATGCACTTATATGGACTATGGGAGTAGTTTGAAGATTCTCATTTTTCATGGAAGGATCTAAAACATCTCCTTATACTCTCACATGGTATTTATTTCCCCATTACCATCATCAATTTGAATAAGTCCACTAGTTATTCTAAGACAACATACATAACATATATATATTTGTTAACTATATGTAGTCTATACAAGATCAATCAATTGAGCTAAAGGTGATATTATTAGTTTTATATGCTCTGTAGTCTTGGAAAAGTGATAAGGAATGAATATATTTAGTAGTGGATTTTAGAGGGTTTGATAATTTCAAGAGCTCAAGAATTCTCTCTTTATAGCCTATACAATAAATTAGACACCTATAGGCCCTAGGCCTATAGGTCCTCATTTTGGACCTTGATAAACATCACTCTAAAACATAAAGCAAAGATAAGACAAAATATTCAACTAAAATGAATATAAAATTAGTGATACCACTCATTAGAGAGAAACTAGGCTACTTGGATTGTTAAGAGAAAGGTGGAACTGAATTGACAGTCTAAGAGGCCACCTATAGGTATGTATGGAAGGAACCAGTAAGAAGTGGTTTGTAAATGTCATAATTTTATTTGTAGACCCTATACGCAATGTAAAAACTCTTTTTATCTATATACTTCATGCATTTGGACAAGTGAAAAGACTAGGTTCAAGATTGTATGCTCAAACATATCCATAATGAGTACCTACAAGTGGTTAACTAGATAGTGGGCCTTAAGTCTAGTGAAAAAAGAATCAGAGTAGCATTGAGAGATGTTATAATCCTAAATTATATTATCAAATTAAATAAAATAAAATGTAAGGGCTAATTATGTGATGATAAGGTCTAAATTCTTAACATATTAAAGTATTCTAATAGGCACCTATAGGCCTACTTAGAGGGTCAGTTCATTTTTAGACCTAAAGAGAGTAAAGAGGTGATGAGAGATGATTGAACCTAGTTGGAAATTTAACCAAGTATAGTTTCACTAAAGAAAATTTAGTGATCTGAATGGTGAGGTTCTAAGCACAAAGAACATAGTTAAGATATTAAATAGGTACCTATAGGCTATAGATGAGAATAAACTAGTGCTAAGCCTAAAGTGAAGAGTAAAAGATATTGAAAATTCCTTGAACCCAAACAAGACTTTAACTCATATTCAATATCATTGAAAGGGATATTGGTGTGAGGATTAGATTTTAAACCCAAAGAAGACAATCAAGTGACCCTAAAAGGTCACCTACAACTTATATAAAGATAGGTTGATCTTAAGACTAAGCGAGAAAAAAAACAAAATTTAAAATTATTATAAGGCTTATATAAGTAAATAAGGTCATGTTGTGACCAAAGTAAATGACTGTAGAAGATGAACCAAATTGAGCTCAAACTCCATACATAATCATTCAAAGCTAGACTAGTAGACCCAGCCAATACTAAGGGAAATTATTATTTTAGATTTATATAGGCACAATGACACCTTTTGATTTGGCACAAAGGGTTTTCATAAGTGTTCTAAAGCATACATATTCATTTCAAAGCCATAGATGTAGTGGATATACCAATTGTTTTATCTCAAACCTTGCCTATTTTATTGGCAAGAAGCAGTCATGAGACCAAGGGTTACATTTGAGATCAAAATCATAAAAAAAGTATGAAAAAACCAATGGAGGGTCTTTATGGTAGTTAAAATTCATTTAAAATGTCTAAAAACACATCCAAGTGACAAAAAAACTTAGTTTTCAACTCAAATACCCTTGATGGCTAGTAAGAAAGTGGTAGGCCCATAACCCAAAGTACCCTAACTAGTACACCAAATGCATGTAGATGGGTAAAAATAACTACAAAAAAATATACAATCATATTAATTATTCTTTTGGAGGTGTATGAACCTCTCCCAATAGTGAGATTGAGTTTTTGAGGCCCCAAAATCCAATTTGGATCTATCTTGAGCTTAAGAAATGTTAAGCATTCCACTTGAGGAGAAAATTCACATGATCATACCATAACTCACACTTTTAATGGGAAGTTAATATATTTTATATATTTTAAGAGGTAATTAAATAAGTTTTTCCAATTGGAAGGAGGTCAATTGGTGATCTATTCTTTATGAATAATCATTAAGACCCAAAATAGATCTTAAACCCTCATAAAACCTTGATAGTAACCAATCAAGGAAAATGGACCTAAATATCAAATATAATGACACATTTTATCCTAAAACCTATTGGATATTATTAATGAATCCAAGGATGTTCTACACATGTATTTTGATGTTGATGTTACTTATATAGACTATCATAAATGCCTTGTTTTACATGTTTTTTGTCTTTTATAGGTTTTATTAAAAGGGGGAGCTTCCAAGTAACTATATGAGGTAATTTTGGATGTGTCATAGATATATAAGTCCAAAACCCTGCATAATATATTTTTCATGTGGTTGAACTAGGCTCATTTTCCAAGGCTATCTCAAATAGGCTTAAAATTATACTAGGTGATAGGGTGATTTCTTGGTTTGTGTACTTCCATAAGGTCTTAGAACCAAAAAATTGAGACTGAGGTTGGTGATATCCTATTAAATTTAATAAAATTATTTTGGGTGATTTCAAATGTGTGGCATAATTCTAGATAAAGAAAATAGGGTTCTAGGCAAAGAGTCCTAATTGAGGCCTAATTTAAGAGAAAGAAAAGTAGAAAAAATGGGCTTCCAATCTAATTTTGAAGATGAAATTTTTCATAGAGTTTTAAGGCCAAAATAGGTCATATAATATTCCATTTTTTTCTCATTATCATCCATAAAACTCCATATATAAAGAGGTTTACAAGTTTTTAGGGGTTCTAGGGGAATTAGGCCTATTGAGGGCTTAAGGAGTAAAATGAGTTTTTGGGATTTTTTATAGGAAAAAAATTGTTTTTTTCAAGTACTATAACATATTTTAATACCATTAATGGATATATTATGACTTTAAGAAGATGCACTTGAGTTTTGGGCCACTTGGACCAAGCTAGGCATGTGAAATAAAGAGTTTCAAGACACCTAAACACATGCATGATGGAATGTTAGATCAGAGGAGTTTCTTGAGGAAAGGAATATTTAAAAATATTTTTCTTTAGATTATTTCATGGTAAATTAATTATTTTAAAGTCCATTTGTCACTTCTTTCATGTAAAGAAGGGCAGTTTTCAAGAAGCTAGTCAAGGTGTTAAGCCAATTTTTAACCCCTACACCACGTAGAAGTTCAGGGATTCTTCAAGAGTGAGAAATATGGAATTTAAGGATTTTTTGGACTATATCATAACTCATATATACACTAGTAAATCCTCTTCTATTATTCCCTTCTCTCTCTCTCTCTCTCTCTCTCTCTCTCTCTCTCTCTCTCTCTCTCTCTCTCTCTCTCTCTCTCTCTCTCTCTCTCTCTCTCTCTTCAAAATTCTTTATATAAGTAGCCACTTTTGGCAAAGTTTGTAGAATCCACACCTGGTATGAAAAATCCCTACTAATTTGAGTACTTTATTTGCCTTTGAATTAAATATTTAAATCCATTTTTTAGTTATAAACTTCATCTCTAAGTTTATTAGGTAGTGCATAGTTGAATGACAAGTGATAATCATCTATGCTTGTGTTCATCTTACTCTTTCATGTTTTGTGTAAGTAATTTTCTCTCTAATAGGTCACATGAAGTGTAGTTAGTGTTATTTTATGTCTTGAAGTGTAAGGAAGAGTATTAGTGTCTAAAATCTGACGTATTGTTCATCCACCTTGAGAATTACATTGCATATCACCTTCATGTTTCAAATACATATGTTAGATAAACATTTAATGTTGAAGTTAGTTTCATGAATCATCTTTCATAGTGAAAGTATATGGTGGTCATGTGGAGATTAACTATTGTATCACCTAATTATATTATTTTTATTTCATGTTATTTCTATCCCTTCTCAACATCAAATAAACTATTATCATAGGTGACAAGCTTCAATAGACATATCAATGGAGCTATCCCTTCAATCTAGAGGTTTACCCCTGCTATAGACAACCCAAAGGTATAGGTGTAATAATATGTTACACTCAATTTAGAGAAGGCTTTAATTACCTCCCAAGGGTGAAAAATTGATTGACAATAAGACCAAAAATCTATCTTAGTCTCAATATATAAAAAATATTCTACAATTATCATTACCATCAATATTGACATCATATTATTAAACACTAACTACTCACTAACAGACATTATGCTATAAGCTTTTGGTTTGATGTCATTACCCTAGTCTTATCTCTCTCACCAAAAGGGGGTCATAAATATATTATTCACACACACACACACACACACACACATAGATCCTATCTAATAAAAAAAATCTATGTAACTATATATCTAAGCTTGAATATCTATGTAACTATATATATGAGATCAAATATTTGTATGTATGTACACACACACACACACACACACACACACACACACACACACACACACACACACACACACACACACACACATTATTCACACACACACATAAATCCTATCTAATATAAAAAACCTATGTAACTATATATATGAGATCAAGTATGTATGTATATGTATGTGTGTATGTATGTATATGTATATGTGTGTGTGTGTGTGTGTGTGTGTGTGTGTGTGTGTGTGTGTGTGTATATATATGTATTTATGTATGTATGTATGTATATGTATGTATGTATGTATACATACATACATACATACAAATACTTTATCTCATATATATAGTTACATAGATTTTTAATTTTAGATAGGTTAAATAAATGGGTTGAAAAGTCCCGTACCCTTCCAAAACAAAGTGGAATAGAAGAAATTTATAGAATAATAAAAATATAAAATAACTCCAAGTTCTTGATGAGATAAACTAACTTCAACATAAAAAACACCAAGATTTAATAAAAAAAACCCACAACATACCAATTGTTCTAACTCAAGAGTAATAGACCACTTATCTAGTTTTAGTGTTATCCACTTTATTACTCTTCCCTCTAGTGTGGTTCCAAATATCCTATTATTTCTCCTGATCTATATTCTTGTGCTTCATACCAACAATATTGGCTTCCTCCCTCCCCTTCTTGATCACCATATGATTATCATCCACTCTACCTATGTGAGTGGACCTATATCCATGGGGAGTAGACTCATATGTGCCAACATTCTCCTTACCAAGGCTCATATCAGAGGTTACTTGAACTAGAAGACATTTTAATTTTTCAAATTCATCTAAAATTTCTAAACACAACAATCTCTAGATGGCCACCTTGTTCTATAGGTTTTCAAGGGAATTCTCAATGTCTTCCTTAATCTTGGCATTCAAAAAACCCCGCCCCTACTAGAAATCAAGGTCATGAGTTTAGGAACCACCATGTCATTAAATCCCTATTTTATCTCCTCATACATAAAATATTCTCCAATACCTTCATTCTAGTCTCCATCATTCCTAGCTTTCTCATAGTTAGATTCTATGAAAAAATCCTCTTCTCTACCTAAGTCTTCGTGTTCACTAGTAATATTAATTTCTTCCATCACTAATTTTGACCACAAGGGTTCCCCCATATGTTTCCCCTCAAAATTTATGTAGAACATGATCTACAATTATATGTTTAGCCACTTTCTTAATGTGTCTACCCTCATAAACCCTTTCAATGATGAAATATTTATCTTTTTCTTTTCCTTAGTATAGAAGATGTTGAAAATATCTTCTTTCCTTTTTTTATCCTTGAAGGATTTTACCCTTGAGTAGTCCATACCTAATACCTCCAAAATATTCTCTTCAGTGATCAAAATAATAATCCCATGCATGCAAACTTATTTATCCATCCACCTATAGGAAAAATCTTTAGAGATCACTGTATCCTACCTAATTAGCATATTCATGTAGGTTTCTAACCCTCTTTTTACCATCTTATGTAAGGCATATTCATCCTTACTAACATTAATATAGGATATGGGTTCAAAATAGTCAATTTATCTTCCCATTTTATTTTTTTGTAATCTTTTTAGCCCAAGCCCTTTAAAATGAGAATAAAGGGGATATTGAAAATGGGATTGTATAAAATAATGAGATGAAGTGACAAATTAATCCATGTATGTAAATCATTAATGAGTGATTGAAATATAATGGCCTTACACATGAAAATGTTACTTCTCTTATGTTGAGTGTGATGATTCATAAATATGCACATCATTTCATTCTATGGGATATCCTTTATCAAGATCGATAAAAGGAGTGGCATCATTTGGGAACACATCACCTTGCCATAATGTAATGATTTATTAAAGACCCCCTCTATTAGCCATTTTATTAGCACTTATATTCCCCTCTTTATATACATGAGAAATAGACACAATTTTGAAGTGGTACAATAGGTTTTTAACATCATTAGTAATCCTAGATATGTTCTAGGAAGATTGAGTCTAACCTTTTAAATAGTTGATCATATTCATAGGATCCCCCTTAATTTTAATATACTCCATGCTAAGTTTAACTACAAGTTTAATGCCTTGAAAATAATCTTTGGCTTCTGAAACATGATTCATTTGGATCTTGAGTGGTCTTGGATAAGCTACCTTGAGATTATCAAATAAATCCCTAATAACTCCTTTGTCTCCTATCAGACCTAGATTTCCTTTTATAGCCCCATCAAAGTTTAATTTGAACCAGTGGGGAGGAGATTTAATCTACTTTACCTTAGATCTATCAACATATTTCTTGGGGGATTTGACAAGAATTTCAAGATTAATATGTCTGAAGATGTATTAAAAATAAGGGTATTGTAGTCCATAAAAAGATGAAGCATATGAAACCTAATTTTATTTAACAAAATCCATAATTTTATTGAAGGTGGAAAAATGGTTAGGCTTGGAATTATCAAAAATAATATAATTTATTGATATCTAAATTCCCCAAAAAATATATGGCAAGGCCAAGTTCTACCACAATTTTAGTGGTGGAATATCCTAAGGGGTTCCTTTGAAAAATTATATCCTTAATAGTTCTACGAGTTACCCAAGAGAAATTGTAAATGTTAAAAAAAGAATAAAAGATGGAGGAGGAAAAAGAACATGATAGGAAAATGTGCTCTATGGATTCAACCTCCTACGTACAAATCACACATCTATTGGGAATTGGGATTAATTTCCTCATAAGATTTTTCAACATAAATATCTTTTTCTGAGTAGCTAGCTAAAACAAAAATTAATATTTTTAATGAGGTTTTTAATCTAGAGGAAATCCTATCTTTATTCAAATTCCACCTCTTATTAAAAGAAAAGATATCCATATTTAACCAAATACAAACTTTTAGGATCCTCTCTCCATATGAGAGAATATTCTTCTAGGAAAATACTAATATGAATGTTCTGGAGTGTGATATTTAATTCTTTTGAGAAAAGATATTTGTGTTAACTCAAGTCTTATTTATAGAGAAATTTATACCTTTTTATTATTTTTAATTCCTCCCAGTACTTTCACACCTTACGAATAATAGTCTCTTTGAAGTAAATTGACAACTCCACTACCTGATGAAAAGTTACCAAAGGGGCTTAGATCCAGGGGTCTTACCAGAAATCCACTTTGTTACTATTGAAATTTTTTACCTTAGGCCAAAATGGGTCAACCCCATATAGTTATAATATTTTATAGGGGATTTTTATAATGTCATAGGGTATTTTGTAGCTCATTTTATGTCATTTCCTATGCCATTCTAGATTTGGTCATTGTCTAGCTTAGCCCTTATGTCATTTGGTGTCTTAGGGGTCATTTTAGAGTCATATATGAAAGCAATAGTTTTTCATGGTGTTGATATAGTTAGGATCATGGAAATGGTCCACATATGCCTCAAGGATTTCATTCAAAGATACAAAAGTTTAGGAATAATATTTGTAAATCCATAACCATAATCAAGATGTCATGAAGAGCTAGAATAGACTAGTTCATTCATGTAATTTATAAATATGCTCAAAAAGCCTCACATGACCATTAGACCATGCATGACCAATGTCTTTAGTGCCAAGATCATATTTTACAAGGTTTATATCTTGATGATTCTTCTATATAGAGATCTAATCCTTTAAAGTTTAACTTGTCATGTCAAAGGGGCCAAGTCATCCTACATGTCATATGGAAATGAGCAAACCAGCTTGTGTGAACATTTATTATCTTCACTCAAGAAACCACATGAGCCAAAGGATTAAAATTCCATATAGTCTTTCATGCTAAGATCATAACCTAAAATCTCCAGGTTTGTATGAGCTTTCTATTTCAAGTTATGGAATTTCAAAGTTAGACCTACAGAGTAGGTCATTTGCACAATTGTCAAATTATAGCTCTATAAAATAGACATTTAGGTTCAAATGACCAGTGATAGGTACACAAATATTATGAATAACTAGACTAGATATATTGTTTGTTTTATTTATAAACACATTTAGAAAGATCCCAAAACTAGTAGATCAAGTTGACAAAATCCTTTAAGTATCAAGAACTTCTCTTACAAGTTTGGTGCCTCCATGACCTTCACACTTCCATATCCAAGCCTTCAAATTTGGTTAAAAAGTGGGAGATGTTTTCATAGATTTAAAATTTTAACTATGGAAAAAACCATTAGGGTCTTAAATATGATGGTCTCATAGATGTTAATGATGGACATGCAAATGGCAAATGATGATCATTTAGATGTTAGATTTAAACCATGGTAAATATCCATTTATTTTGAAATCTAGGTAAATCTGATGGATTGCATTGCATTATACATATTAAACTAATGGTGTCAGATGAGTCAAAAGGTGAAGGAGATTAGAAGTCCACCACATGTCATAAGCATGTGAAGCAGTAGGTTGGCAGTGGATCCTGAGTGTAAATGCAAGACTACAAAGTGGTACTAGCTTGGATAAAGTTAACAAGTCAAGGTAAAGATCAATGGGTCTTACTTGATCATAATGATCAAGATAAATGGTGATTGGATGATTCAAAATGAGTCAATTACTTGAGTCATAGATAAAAAATAATTTAATTAAAGTTTGAGAAGCTAAGGGACTTCTTGAAGATTAAACACATGACCAAGGTTCAACCAGGGCAAGCTTTTCAAAGAGCACATGCCACCATTGAATCTTAATAAAAATACATGAAAATGACACATATATGTATTATATTTAATCAAAATAAAAGTACCACAATTAAATTTTAATATAGAACTATCGCTTGAGGGTTTATGTCATGTAGGGTTCATGACGGTTTATGACTATGTTTACCTTTTTTTAGAATAAAGACTTGTGCACATGATAATCTCATAGTTCTTGAAAAGATAGAGTTGGTTTTTTTAGACATAATAGGAGTCTATAATTAAGCTATGTGGTCTATAGGTCCCCATTAATATAATGACTATAGGAAAACGAATAGTCTCATATTGGTTTTCCATCTATAGTGGACCTATGAATATGGGGATGAGTCTAAGCATGTTCTAGCTTGAACAAGAAATAGTATTTAAAATGATGATATAAATACATACATGTATACCCTAATGGTTTTATCTCTAGGACCATCTGCATGAAAAGGACTCCTTCTCTCCACTTTTGCATGCCATGATAAACTAGTGAAGAGTAGTTAGCACTAGGATAAAGATCTAATAGATTGATCTGATTGTTCAAACTACATTGATGTTAGGACCCAACTCAAAAAAAGTTTATCCCATCATTTAAAATATTAGGGAATAGCAATGAGGTAATAATTTAACTGTGCAACCACTTAAATTCATTTAGATCAATCAAAAGTTTTGAATGACCACAATTTATAGAAGTAGCTGTAATTTTAGTTCAAAATGAGTTGATCTCTTTGATTCCTAATTGAGCTCCAAATTCTCTCTCTCTATAGGGCCTTTATTATATAAATATAGCCTTGGAGCTATTGTTATGTATCACTCAGGCTGGTATGACTAAACTCTACTATAAATTATATTTTTCACCTCTTGGAGTAATGTATAGAGTATTTTATAGTTGTTTACTAATTTGTGCTTAGTGTTTTATATTTGTTTGATATGTAAGAGTGGTTATCATCTTCCCTTTATAGGTCCAAGTTTAACCTAAGTGATAATAAAATTCTCTTATAGGTCATCTAGTGTGTTTTAAGGTTAATGTCTCAAGTATACAGTGGATAGTTGATTGTAAGTTATTTTAATCAAGAGCTATCCTCATTCCCCTCCATCTTAAGTCCATCAATTCTACCTCTAGGTGAATCACTATTGATTTGAAACCATTGTAGACACTGCATTAGTCCTATTCATAGTCCATTAGTGTGATACTAAGTTCAAACTTGAGAGTGGATATTTAAATGTTTAGTGCATCACCTCCTTTAGAGTAGGTTCAAATCATGCATTCTTTAACTATCTTCCCCATAAGTAATCTATTATCATAGATAAGATAATTTTAGGATACATTTGAGCTATCCCTTAAATCTAGAGGCTCATTTCCAATATAGGTACACCTACATACCTGAAAATGTTCTCGTGTTGACCAAATATGGAATAAGCTTGAAAAATTTATGTTAGGGTGTAATATTTAGTGACAAAAATTATAGAATGTCTAGTGGGACAAATTATGTTTAAGTCAACTTATCAAGGTGAATGTTGGTCTTGACAACATTAGCTACAAATTGGTGTGCTGCTTAGCATTGGTGACTCCTTCAAGGTAACTCTAGTTCAATGTCATTATTTTTTATAAACATTCCCTCATAATTCATGGTTCTCACTAGGTCATCCTCTACTAGAACATTCAATCCCATTAAGTAAACCATTCAACCTAAAATTCCTTTTGAAGTTTAGTATCTATAGCCTAATTTTCCCTTTGAAGAATAAGTAGATTTTTGTAGAGAGGAAGAGGTTGAAGAGGATGAAAAGATTGAAGATCTTCAAGAAGTATACATGGATAGACCTCATAATTTACCTACCTTCAATAATAAAAATCCAATTCAACTTCAGGTATATGATGAGACTCTTCCTAACACCATGAAAGGTGTGCCCACATTCAATAGTGAAATTCATGTCACACCTAATGATCATATTAGATATCTTTATAAATTTTGTAGTTTTAAAATATTGTTCAAGAGAACATTACCATTAGACTCCTTTCCATGTCCCTTAAAGGGAAGTCCCTTTATTGGTATAGGACTTTAAAAGGTGCATTCATTACAACATTGGATGAGTTTGGAGAGTTGTTGACTTATAGATTTGAAAACGAAAGTAACCGTGTCTCTCTCATACATCAACTCAATAATAAAAAGGGGACCTAAAGAAATAATGCATGACTTCAAAAAAAGGTTTTAGAAGACTTGGCATAGATTTATTCCTCCCATGAAACCACCTAATATCTTTGTATTCTATACTTACTTGAAATTCATTGGAACTAAAATTATTATGATGCTTTATTTTATGGTAGATTCCATTCTTCTTGAAGTGTATGATCTTTCTATCAAAGCTAAGAATAGTCTTATCCAAGCTAGAAGATTACCTCCTAAGGTTATTATTAATCCTTTATCTCATACTTCTACTAATACTCTATATGTATCCTAAGTTCTTAATGTCAATACCAAAATTAAGGTTCCTCTTAGGTAGGCAAAAAATAATGTTTATTGGAAAGAAAAGTTCTTAAACTTAGAGGCTCAAAATAGGAAAGATAATATGAAAAAAGGTGGTTATCAAAATACTTACCCCTATCAATAATAGTATGGTCAATAATATGGAAGATGAAGAGGCAAATGGCATCTTAATCCCAATAGTTCTGCCAATGTATACAAGCCTAACTCTACCACTAATGTAAGGGAGATGGTACAAGTTCATATCAATATAGTGTATGGAGAAGATTCATAGCAAGACCAATTCATGGATGACAATGAGAATGGAGATAAATCTCTAGTGGCTCAAGGATTAATTACTCCCCTCATATCAAATTAGGTCGAGGTGATGATGTAAGTTAATGATGATTAACAACCTCAAGGAGAGATCTTCGCCAATTTTATGGTTGAAGACACTTTTGTGCTAAATCAAGAAACCTCTATCATAAAAAATCCAAGGGCCAAGAAGAAGGATCTATGAGGTGGTATTAGCATGCTCACAAGCTCATATAATCTACTTATAAGGAAATAAAACATAGCTATAAGTGTGATAGTTTTAAGAACTTTTACGTCTCCATCAAATAAAAATATGGTAAGGTTTACTCCTATTCCTAAGACTCCAAGTAATTATCTTCATACAAGAGCCCAAGAGAAAATTAGGTATGGATTCTTTAAACATTATATATTCTTTGATGAATACTAAAACATCCATTTTTATTTGGGATGCTCTTCATATGCCTGGCCAAAATGAACTCCTATAAAAGTAGTTATTTTTATCCTTAATAGTGTCTTAGTTGAAGATCAAAGTCATGGTCATGTTGCTCTTGAAAATGATCCTACTACAATTTTTGAACCATCCGCTAGGGTTGGGAAAGATCCACCTTTTACCTCACCCACATTCTAGGTGACAAGTTAGTACATAAGTGCATAGTCGATAGTGGAACTTCTACTTATGTCATGCCCAAAGTTGTCACTAAAAAACTAGGCCCAAAATATGAGCCACATAGTAAAGCGGTCCATTAATTAGATGGTACACCTACCTATATAATAGATCTGATAAAAGGGTGGAGGGTTTTTTACATGATTGTCCTAGTTTTCCTATCTTGTAAGACATAGTTATGGTTGATCTCCCAACCCACTTTACAATCTACCTATCAAGGGACTTCATAACCAAGATAGGTGGCTATCTCTCAGTTGACTAGTCTATTTTGTATTTTTAGCCATGGTATAGAGCTAAGGTGATAATTAGGGCATAACCCTTTTCAAGGTTTCATATTGATCCTTACATTAAGATGAGTTTCAATCTAAATTATGTGGCCCATGAAGGAAAGGAACCAATTATAGATGATGGCACTTCTTCCAAAATTGAGGGTATTTCAAATTTGATTTTTAATGAATATGTAAATAATAATTATGAGAAGGATTAATATGATTTTTTTGAGGATAATGATTTATGAAGTATTGTATATATGCAGAAGGAGTACCATTGCATCTACTTTCCAAGGAAGAGGGTGAAGATGATGAGTTGTCGAAGATGTTTTTTGATGGTTCAACAAGTAAAGTTGGTGTATGGGATGGTTTTATGTTGGTATCCCCATATAAACAATATTATTATAATTCATATAGGTTTAATTTTATTTTTACTTGTAATGTGGTTGAGTATGAAGGTTTAATTCATGGTTTTTAATGGGTAAGAAGAAAAGGAATCAAGAACTTGCAAATATATGAAGATAATGAATTGGATGTGCGTTAGGTGAGGAATGTGTTTGATGAAAACAACCCTTTTCTAAAGTAATACATACATACATAGGGTATGGTATTTATTGAATACTTTAGTGCATTCAATATACAATCAGTCCTAAGGGAGTAGAATAGTCATGTTGATAGACTAGTTGCCATAGGATCTAAATTTGATACTCCAACTACCATAAAAGAGGAGGAAAAAATTAAAATATTAAGGTCATTATTAGACCTTATATACTTGATAATGAAGTATATTTTCAAGTGTTTGATAGTGACAAACACATTTCATTCTTCTTTCAAAATGAGGTTGAGTTTTCTTTAAGGAATCTAAGGATGTTCTAGGAAAAATTGGGTGATCAGATTGTTCAACTAAGAACCTATAAGATACATAATGTTTTGGTGACCTTAGAGATTATCTTAAATAATAATGATAAAAAAAATAAGGAAAACATGAGTATGTCTAAAAAATAAGAGAATTATGAAAGATTCTTGATCTTCAAGAACAAACTCCTCAAACTAGGTAAGGGATGTTATACATTAGAGAAGCAAGCATTAATTAAGATGTGTAATGAGTTTCATGATATCTTTGATTCAAAATATAAGGACCTCAAAGTATTTGATCCTATCCTAGCACACCATACCATTGAGTTGTTGCCTAGATTTATACTAATTAGATATAATAAAAGACCCATCAACCCCAATGTTGAGCAACTTATGAGGTTAGAGCCTAACAAACTCCTTAAATTTGAGATAATATTTCCCATCAAGCATTTAATATGGGTAGCTAACCTTGTGCCTACTAGATATAATAATGAGGAGATAAGACTTTGTGTAGAATTTAGAGAGCTTAATAGAGTGTCACTCAAAGATCATTACATCTACCCTCAATGGGACAGATTTTGAAAATGGTTTCAAGTTTTCAACATTTCTCTATTCTAAATGGATAGTTAGGCTATAATTATATTTTAGTCAGTGAGGATGATAATTTTATGATAGCCTTCACTAGTAAATGGGGGACTTTTTCTTATAAGAATATGCCCTTTGGTATGTTCAATGTTGGTGCCACATTTCATATAGTAATGTACATGGCCTTCAAAGGTTTGATTAATGAGATTTTATCAGTTTATACAGATTATATAATAGTATTTTCTAAAGAAGCTAATGAACACATGCATCACTTGAGACAATTTTTTGAAATATGTATGTAGTATGGAGTATCTCTTAATCTAAAGAAGTGCATATTTTCTATTCATGAAGGTAAGCTATTAGGACATATTATTTCTAAGGATGGTTTGACTATTGATCCTAAAAAAATAGAGGTTATTCTAGGCTTATCATTGCCCTTGCATAAGAAAGGTCTTAAATGTTTCTTAGGCAAGATAACTTTTGTAAGGAGGTTCATACCTAGTTTTTCATCTTTGGTGAAACCTATCACATCTATTATTAGGAAGAACCAAGTCTTTTCTTGGACCAAAGATGGTAAAAGTAATTTTGAAGCCATAAAGAAAGTAACTATATAAGTTCCTACTCTTTCAAATCCTAATTCTACTAAATACTTCATGTTGTATTCATTTTTCAACCTTTATACTATATCATCCATGCTAATTCAAAAGAATGATGATGGTGTGGAGCAACCAATTACCTTCTTTAGTCAAGGTTTATAATATTATGAATTCAAGTACACCTTTGTATAAAAACAAGTCCTTCATATTTTAAGGGGACTAAATAAGTTTAGATATATGATTTCAAATAAAAATATTCATTTTATGGTCTCTCATCCTATCACCAAAGATTTTCTTTTGAGCAAAGATCATAGTGAAAAGAGGGTAGGGTGGATCACTAAAGTAATGGAATATGATGTTGATATCAAGGTGAAAAAATTGGTAAGGGGTAAACACATTTGTGAACATCTAGCTTCAGATATTCATGAGTCAAAGGAAGAGGCTCTAGTCAATCATATTAGTCCCAATCAGTTGGTTCATTGCCTCCACAACGCTGGACCCAAGATGTGATCAAATTTATTCAAAATGGTGATAATCACAAAGGATATATTTTGTATTATAATCTATTACCTTTTATCTTGTGTATGGTTTGTTATTTATATGCATTCATAATGATCAATTTGGTCTGTTGATCAAGAGGTTTCATGATGGGACATCATGAGGTCATTTTTCTCCAAGAACCATAGCTACCAAGATCATGAGGGTAGGCTATTATTGGCCTAGCCTCTTCAAGTATTGCCATGCTTGGTTGAGAAGATGTGGAAAATGTGATTTCTTTATATGAAAACAAAATATTTAATCTCTTATTTTGAACCATACCTAAGTAGACCAACCTTTCATGCAATGGGGTCTTGATTTTATCAGTATTATAAATCCCCCATCAAGTGATAGTCATAAATGGATACTCATAATAACTAACTATTTTAAAATATGGGTTGATGGAGTAGCATTAAATGAAGATTATGATAATTATATCTTAGATAAATATGAGATAATCTAACAATGTTTGGCACTCCTAGTATTATTTCAGATAATGCTCTTGCTTTTATGGGTGTTAGGATAACTAATTACACAAATAGTGATGACATATTCTTTAGCACTTCATCTAACTATTACCATCAAGGTAATGGGTTGGTTCAATCTACTAACAATATTATAATCATAACCATCAAGATAACTTTGGATCATAACCAAATAGCTTGGCACAACAAATTGGAGACAACCTTATGGCTTGATAAGATAACTCCTAAAATGTCAATAGGGAATCCTCCTTTTCTACTTATCTATGGAAGGGAGATTAGGTTATCTATCTCTCAAGAGCTACGTGCCTTAGAGTTAGCACATAAATTATATTTTCTTTAGAACACTCTAGTGGAGGTGAGATTGACACAATTAATGGAGTTTCAAGAGACTAGGGATAAAGCTCATCAAGTTATGGAGTATCATCAAGTAATTATGAAGAGGTTTATTAACAAGAAGACAACACCAATAATATTTCAAGAAGGTGAAAAAGTACTGAAATGGGATGAAGATAAAGCAAAACTAGGGAGACATACCAAATTTTATACCCTATGGAATGGACCACATGTCATCATCAAGTGCAAGAAAAGTAAATATTTTTAGTTAACAAGGATGAATGGTGAAGAGATACCTATCCATATGAATGGGATACATTTAAAACCCTACTATTAAGAACTAAATGTTACTTTTATAAATATTATATTAGGTGTGTGTTTCCTTTCCTGTTGTGTTGTGTTTTAATAAGTGCTATTGGAGCACATGTTTGTTTCTATTTTGTGTCTTGTTCTTGTTTTTTTTGTCATTATTGTGTGTTTTAAAGAGGTAGTCTAGATGTCAAACTTGTATACTTGTGACTTCATAACCCAATGGATAGGATTAGTCAACTAATCATGACATAGCAAGCATACCACGCTTGCGAAATCACTAAGAATATTGACCATTTTTACCTCAAGCCAAAACGGGTCAACCCCCTATAGTAATAATATTGTATAAGGGATTTTTATAATGTCTTAGGGTATGTTTAAGCTCATTTGATGTCATTTATTATGCCATTAAATATTTTACCTTAATCTATCATAGCCCTTGTGTCATTTGGTATCTTAGGGGTCATTTTAGAGTCATATATGCAAGTGGTAGGTTTTCATGGTGTTGATATAGCAAAGATCATGAAAAAAGTCTATATATGCCTCAAGGAGTTCATTCAAATATAAAAAATTTTTGGAATAATATTTATGAAGCTATACCATCATCAAGACTTCATGAAGAACAAGGATGGACTATTTCATTTGTGAAAATTATAATTATTAATAAAAAGTCTCACACAACCATCAAACCATGTGTGATTAATGTCCATAGTGCCAAGATCATAGTTTTCAAGTTTTATATCTCGATGAGTCTTATATATTGAGATATAAACCTTCAAAGTTTAGCATGGTGAGTCAAAGGGGCTAGGTCATCCTGTACATCACATGGAAATGAGAAGACTAGCTTGTTTTAACATTTGTTGTCTTTACTTAGGAAATCACATGAGCAAAAGGATTATAGTTCCATAGAGTCATTCATTCGAAGATCATATCCTAAAAGTTCCATGTCTACATGATCTTTCTAGTTCAATTTATGGAATTTCAAAGTTGGACCTACAGAGTAGGATGTTCATGCAAGTGTCAAGTTCAAGCTCCATAAAATAGAAATTTAGGTTCAAATGAACAATTCCATGCATGTGGACATCATTAAGAACTATAATAGACAACTATTTTGTGTAATTTATAAACACACTTAAAAAGATCCCAAAACTAGTAGATCAAGTGGGCATAATCCTTTTATTATCAATAACATCTCCTGAAATTTGGATGCCTCCATGACCTTCATGATTCTAGATCCAATCCTTCAAAGTTAGTTAAAACATGTGATGTTTACATAGACATCAACTTTAAGCTATGGTAAAAACCATTAGGTTCTTAAATTAGATAGTCATGTAGACATCAATAACATTTGTGTAGAAATCAAATGATAGTCACTCAAACATTAAATTTAGACCATGGTAAATAGACATTTGTTTCAAATATAATAAAATTCAATGTCCCATACTACATCATGCATCTTGATCCAATAGTGTGAGATGAGTCAAAAGGTCAAGGAGCTCAAGAGGCTACCATGTGGCATAAACACATGAAGTAACAGACTAATAGTGGATTCTAAGTGAAAATGTAAGACTAACAAGTCGCAATGTCTTTTACAAAGTTAACAAGTCAAGGGAAAGATCAATGGATCTTTATTGATTGTACTAATAAAGATCAATGGTGCATGGATGAGTCAAAATGAGTCAATGATCTAACTTATAGTCTATGACAAATGAAATTAAAGGTCAAGAAGCTAAGGGACTTCTTGGATATCAAACACATGACCAAGGTTGAACTAGGGAAATATTTTTAAAGAGTGCATGCCACCATTAAATCTTTATTGAATGCCATGAAAAGGATTCATGGATGTAGTCTAGTTAAGGGACATAAAGGTACCACCATTAAATCTTAATATAGACCTATGATTTGAGGTTTTGTGTCATGTAGGGTTCAGTCTATGATTATGTTTGTCATTTTTCACAAGGACCTATGCATATGGTGAACACTCAATTCCTATAAAGACATAGTGGGTATTTTTATACCTTGTAGGAGTCTAGATAAAAGCTACGTG
This sequence comes from Torreya grandis, assembly GCA_037957365.1. Lineage (NCBI taxonomy): Eukaryota > Viridiplantae > Streptophyta > Pinopsida > Cupressales > Taxaceae > Torreya > Torreya grandis. Next base: position 263,772 of record JARHVA010002411.1, read on the forward strand.
GTCTATATGTCTCCATTAGTATAATGACTATAGGTAAACCAATAGTCTAAGATTGGTTTTCCATCTAAGTGTACCTATGAAAATATGGATGATTTTGAGAATGTTAAATATTTAAAAACATCTAATATTTCAAATGATTTCATGAAGGTATACACATAAAACCCAATAGATTCAAATCCAGGACCATCTACATGAAAGGGACCCTTGTCTCCACTTTTGCATGCCATGATGAACTAGTGAAGAGAAACTAACACCAGGACAAAATAATAATAGATTCATCTAATTATTCTAACCACATTGATTCCATGACCCAAATTGTAACAACTTGATCTAGCCATTATAACCATTAGGGAGCATTAATAAGGGAATAATGTAACTATGAAACCATTTGAAGTGACCTCTATCAATTAAAAGGTCTAAATGATCATAATTTGTAGAATAAGTTATAACTACATTTTAAATGGAGTTAAACTCTTTTATTCTTATTTGAGCACCAAATTATCTCTCTATATAGGCCCTTTATTCTATAAATATAGTTGTGGAGCTTTTTTAAGCATCCCTCAGGCTAGTATGACTAAACTCTACCAAAAATTATATTATGCACCTCTTCGAGTAATGAATAGTGAATTTTTAATTATTTAATAATGTTTACTTACTGTTTTGTATTTTTTTGATATGAAAGAGTGGTTTTCATCTTCCCTTTTTATGTCCAAGTTCAACCTAAGTGATAATAAATTTTTCTTGCAGGTTATCTAGTGTGTCTTAAGGTTGATGTCTCAAGTACAAAGTAGATAGTTGAGTATAAGTGATTTCAATCAAGCCTTACCCTCATTTCCCTCTATCCTAAGTCCATAAAATAAACCTCTAGGTGAAACTCTATTGATTGGAAACCATTGTAGACACTGCATTAGTCTTATTCATAGTCCATTAGTGTTCTAGTGAGTTCAATCTTAAGAGTGGATTTTTAAATGTTCAGTGCATCACCTCCTTTAGACTAGGTCCAATTCATGAATTATCTAGATATTGTTCACATAAGTAATTAATTGGCATAGATAATATCATTTCAAGATACTTTCAAGTATTTAGCTCTTAAATCTAGAGGTTTATTTCTAATATAGGTACACCCACATACCTAGAAATTTTCCTATTTGCCCAAATTTGGAAGAAGTTTGAACAACTTATTCTAGGGTGAAAGATTTGGTGACAATAGTTACCTATAACATATTCCATTTTAGTCCTTTTATGAGAATGTCCTGACTAGATCTCAGTTATTTCTAAAATTTGGAACCATTACTAGGGCCATATTTTACCAAAAAATAAGAATCCTCCCTAGAATTTAAGTATTTAGACTTGATGATCCTAATCCAATGGTTTTCTTCCTTGATCACCCTCCAACATTGATTTTATAAGAGGGATTGATTCATGAATATCAATATTCTAAGCCCAAAACCTACTTTAGAGATAGGAATACAACCTTTATTCTAAGAGATAAGATGAAATTTGAATCTATCCTTCAGTCCCCTCCAAAAAAAATCTTTTATATTTTTTCAATCTGATCTATCACTTTTCCTAGAATGTCAAAGAAGGACATAAAATAAATTGGTATTATATGTAATGAGCTCTTAAGAAGTTGCACTTTCTAGCTTGAGACAACAAATTCCCTTTCCACTTAGATAATTTCTTCTAAATCCAATCTATGAGGGAGTTTCAAAAATTTATTTTCATAAGACCATCAAAAAGGTGAATGCCAAGGTAGGAGGAGGGGAAATTATTAATTACATGGTTAAGAATCCTAAAAATCATATCTTGTAGATAAATTTGGGTATTAATGAAAAATAAGGAACTTTTGAGAAGATTAACACTTTAGATAGAAATAGTCTCATATATTTAAAGAATTTTCTTGAAACACTTGGCTTTAGAAACTGAAGCTTCTTCCATCAGTATAGTATCATGCACAAATTGTTGGTGGGTGATAGGTCTGGTATTTAAGCCCACTATTATTCCCTTGATAACTATAGAATTTCTAGCCATGTCAATAATCCTACTCAAAGTTTCAACCATAATGATAGACAAATATAGAGAAAGAGGATATCTTTGTATAAGACCTCTACTCGTTGGGAAGAAACATCTAGGAACTTCATTAATAATCATAGAGAACACAGGGGTTGATATGCAGGAAGTAATTAGATTTATAATAGTCTGATTAAAACTTAACTTGAGGAGGATTTTGTCAAGAACTATAAGAATACTCAAACATAAGCTTTATTCATATCCAACTTGAGGAACATTCCTTGTTTGGATGAATTTGCTACTGAGTGAATAGTTTTATGCACTGTGATAATGTCATCAAAAATTTGTTTGTTAAAGATGGAGGACCCTTACTTTTCTTCAATAAATCTATCAAGAAACATTTAAATTCTTAGGGATAGTCCTTTTGTGTAGATTTTGTAAAAGGAATAACAAAGGCTAATCAGTATGAAGTCCAATAATTGATTATCCCCTTGATTCTTGTGGATGATAACTATGAAGGTGTTATTGAATTATTGAAGTATAGTTCCAAATTTAAAGAATATATAAATATCCAAATAGAATTCATTTTGGATAATATCCTATAAAACCTAAAAAAAGAATGGGGAAACCCATCAAGGTTGGGATCTTTATCCCATTGAAAGGAAAAAATAATGGATCTGATTTCTTCATCTAAGGGAGGAGTGAAAATGTTGGCATTATTTTCTTTGGAAATAACTCCTTAAATGAGATTAACCACTTGATATGCTAATTTAACATCTCGATAAGGGAAAAAGGCTAGAAGATTTTTGTATAAGTTAACTATTTGAGAATCAATGTCTTTTTCCTCCTTATACTAGTTACCATCTTATCCCTTGATTTCCAAAATGAAAGTATGATGGCAATTCCTACTATTGAGGTATGTAAGTACTTAGTGTTTCTATCTCCCTCTTTTATCCAAATCTTCCTCAATTTTTAGTACTAATAAGTTTCTTCCTTAGCTTCTAGGTTATGGTAAAGACTTAGAAGCTCCTTTTCTTTTGAATGCAGGGAAATGGATAACCCAAAAGCACTGACTTCTATCACAATTATATTAAGTTCCTCCTCAATATAGCATTTTTTAAGGAAGATATTCTGAAAAAAATCCTTGTTCTAGATCTTTAGATTATTCTTAATATGTATAAGTTTCATGGTTAGGATATACATAGTAGATCCATGGATTTATAAACTCCACCATTCCTTAAGTGAATCTTTGAAGGTCTAATTAGAAATCCACATTTTTTCAAATATGAAAGGAATAATTTTTTGTTTGGTCATATTTTCACTATGAAATACCAGTGGGTTGTGATCAAAACCTATCCTAAGAAGAGAGGAAAGATAATTGGAAGAATGAAAGTTCCAATGCAAAGAGATCAAAAACCTATCTAGTCTCACTTAAAAAATGTTATCACCTAATATCCTATTTAACCAAGTGAATGGGTTTCCCTTTAAATCAACATCAATTAACCCTAATTTATCAATAAACTCACTAAATTACAACATTTTGTCATTAAGGGAACACGTTCCCCCTTTAATTTCCCTTCAAGTCAAAGGCGAGTTGAAATCTCCAGCCACCAACTAGTTATGATATTTAAAATGATTCTTAATATCTATCAATTCCTACCCCAATTTTCTCCTATCATTCCTAGTGTTAGGAGTATATGAATTGGTAAGAAACCAATTTATTTTTGAGTGAATTTCATGGAAAAAAATGTGATATGGGAGTTAGTTTCGAAGAGGGAATTGCCTTCGAAAACTAAGGGATCCTAAAACACAACCAACCCTCTTGAGGCACATCTAGAGATATTTATACTACACAAATATTTATCCCAAATATTAGTTTCATTCTTCAAAAAAATTTACACAAACATTTTAGTTTTGTGGATAATTAAAATATTAGGTTTATGATTGATAACCATGTTTTTTGCCAACCTCTATTTCCTAGGGTTATTCATCCCCCTTATATTCTAAGAAATGATCTCCAATTCTTATTACTTGGGAAATGTATAAGGATCATTTATGTGCCCTTTTTTACCTACTTATCTATTTCTACTTTTCTTTAGTTTTTATTAGTGGGTCTACCTGATGATTTTGGTTCTACTCCATCATCCACTTTTTCTTGCCTTTTTTTTTGGACTGTCATCCATTGTTCCTCAACCATTTCCTTGATCATTTAAGAATTTTCCCTTTTATTAGTAGAGGAACATTGAAATTCACTGAGGGAGAAGGTCTTACCCCCTAGGACATCAGATTGGTGTTATAAGAACATGGGAAGGTGTTATTTCTTGAATACATACATAGATTTATTCAAATACATGATTTCTTTAATTAGACACTTAAATATATAGTTACACAAATTTATCTAGATACATAGTTTATTTATGTAGAAACTCAAATATACATTTACATAGATTTATTTAGATACTTAGACACTCAAGATCAGATACATAGTTTATTTATTCAAACAAGATACATAGTTTGACTCAAATTTCCATGGTTCTATTATTTTTGGTAGATATTGCTTCAAATTCTCATGTTTTACACATGATTCTAATACATAGTTCCAGACTCAACTTATCACTAGGAAATGGGCATTTAGTATAATGTCACTATATATATAATTTTCACATAGGCTCCATAACTAAACTTCTCAGATATCATGTTTGGGGGCATGATATAGGGAACATGTTATCAATCACATAGAATTTCACCAGGATATATAAATAGAATGGTATAGTATATCATTCTCTATGTTTAGATGAATAAATTACACTTAAAATGTCACTAATATTTCACCATATTGGGTCATATAGCCATCTATAGTAGTTTATCCATAGTTTTAAGTAGATTTAGATTATGTTAGTTTCTAAAAAGACATAGATCAAGTAGTATTTTTAACTTTTAAGACACCTCTTCTTAGATTTAGTTACATATTAGAGTGGGGAAAAGTGTGGCTTGTATCTACACATTTATAAATTACTTCTTAAAATCAATTCACATATTAAAGTGTGAGAAAATAGGTTTTTATTTATCAAAATCTAGTTGGTTACTTAGGTTTAGTACAAGGGACAACCACATTGTAGATATTCTCTTCAAAGACATTATTCCAATGCATGTCCTCTTGTATAGCTAACAAGTGGTCCAAATTAGTGCACATCTATGAATTCATAGGGGTTTGATCGAAGAATTAAGTATATGTACATATTTTATTTTTATTTTACTCTATTGCTTTTATTTTATTACATTACTATATGAAAAGGGGAGAAATTATATACACTATAATTTGATCAAGCAAACATCAATACTATGTCTTTTGTAAATCTTTCATTGAAAGTTCTTAATGATGAATAAGAGTCATATTCACACATGTTACTTGGGTCTTTTGATGTCAGTTTAGTCTTTATTATGAATTATTTTACTTATTTTATACCATTATTAGTTTCATGTCATCCATTTTCTAGTCATAGGGGCACCTAATCTATTTGTTGTACTCATAACCCATTTTTTGTGCACACAGGACAATATCACAATTCTATATAGGATTACATTGTGCTATTGTCCACCTTAGTGCTAGCATCCAATGCTCATGTTTTAAACTTATTTAAGGTCCTTACCCTCAAAATTTATGTCTCCTCTTATGGTTTTATTTATCTTTTTACCTTGTTAGCCTATGAACATGTGTCTCATATTTAAAATAATTATTATTATATATAAAGATATTCACAAGGCATGATACATCTATAACTTACTAATTTGGCTCATAATTACATAGAAAATAGTCAATAATATAGATCAAAGTTTTTCATATTAACTTAGCATCACACAAATATTCACACTTGATCAAATAAGGGCATAAGTGAAATTCATTCTTCCATACCATGTGCTTTGATTATGCACATTCCCTAAGGGAAAAATACATTCAATTTGAGACCCCTATCATTAGTTTTAATATAGTTGTAATATATAACAATAGGAGTTATAGGTTGTTTGATCATAACATCCCACAACCCACCTTTTACCCTTAATTTTCTATTTTATTCCATTATTGTTACATGTTTGTAGTTATTCATTATGTTTTTGAAGAATGATAAACCATAAAGTGACACATAAATATGATCATAAATTCTTGAGGACACATACAAGACCCAAGTGACCCCCTAGATCCTACCAAAAAAATTTAGGTCCTAATTCCAAAAAAAGCAAAAAGTGTAAAGCCCTTTGCCAATAGCACACCATGTTATAGTCCAATTGATACTCATATTGAATTAAGATAAAAAATACAATTTAAAAATGAGGGTGAAATTTAGTATTCATTTGATGTATTCCAATAATGTCATCACCTAGTAATGCATATTTCATTCTAGATAATTTGAGTTTCTCCTTTACACTTTATATTGAAGTCAAATTAATTAAATTATTCATTTCTAATATTTATTTTCATTTATACCCTTTACTCCATCCATTTATCAAACTTATGATTTGATATATTTAATTCTTAAAATGATAAAATAATAGGCTCACTATGGCTCTGTCTTGAGTCTCATGGTCTTGTATGTGGTGGTGTCCTAAAAAATGGTATTTTATCTATACTATAATCTTAAGTAGTGCAATGTTGTCTTATTAATAATGCAATTAAAGTAAATTAAGTTTTTTAAATAATTAATTATGATGTATGATAGTTTTTTATTGTATTTATGATTTCATGGAGAATTCTAAGTTTAAGATTTTCACCATCGTCACATTATATTGACCATTTGCAACATCCCAATATAAATAGAGGAGGTGGTGATTATTTATTTTATGAGATTGGTGGATTTAGATTATTTATACCTAATTATATATCATATGAATATGATTAAGTTTTTTAGAGAGAAGTGGGACTTGGATACTCATATTTTGGTTGCTCACTGTAAAGATGATTGTAACTTTAGAGGATGTGTGGCATATTGTAAAAATACTTATTGTGGGTATTTGAGTTATGGTGGAGACTAAAAAAATGTTATCAATGCACATAAATAAATGACATGACATGATATAGTGAGATTATATACTATTATATATAATATCATTTTGTTATATGAGATATTTTTTTCAAAGGTTCTGTTAATGTGAAAGTTTTTTATGGGTTACTAGTTTCATTCATTGTGATAGATGGTGGAAATTGTTCACAACATTGAGGATAATCATACTAGGTACTCATGGGGTAAGACAATGCTCTCAAAAAAATTTATAGATATTCATACATACTTATATGTGAGGTATATGGTGGTGGTATTGGTTTTATGACACTTCTTAATTTCTTGGAATATGAACATATAACACTTATTATACTAGTGGGGATGCCATCAACTAGTCAGTTTGATATATAGATGTATACATGGAAATGGACTAGTATAGAGTGTGTTACACATACTAGTACCATGTATTATTGGTGTATGTTATATAAATTATCTACACCCAATGTAATATGTCACCATACCATGATTTTGATGGTTGGAGATAGGATGCGATGGAGTTATAATGTATACAAGTGAGAATTTGGATTCATGACTGATTTTATAGTGTATATGAGAGATATATAATGGATTCGGTTATTTTTTTGTGGATTGATATAGGGATTACCCTCAAAATAAGTGATTTATACATAATTTAGGGACCCTTTATAATAGGTTAGTGAGATTGGCCTACAACCAATGAGTGAGATCCACTACCTATTGATGAGAGAGATGTGATAATACATATCCATGATGTATATTATATGGGATTTACTAATTAGTAGATAATGTGGTAGACACAATATATGTCACTAATCATAGTTTTGGTTGATGTAAAATATCCAAAAATAACCATGAAATAGGATACTAAGGAATTAGGTGATATGTATATATGTTGTGCAATATCATTTTGTTAATATTATTTAATATGTAATTAAATATTGATATTATTTATTTGATTTATATAAGAGGTGATTAGTATTGGTATATTATTATAGATTAGACACTATGTGTTACTAAGACATGTGATTGATGATGTTTTATCAAGGGTATCCTTGAGACATAAGACATGGTGGGGCCACATGCCCCTTTATTTGATGTCATAAATTATTTAAAAAATGGATATATGTGAGAAACATGTATCGTATAAGCATTGAGTTTGGATTCATATTCATTTTTTATTGAGTGATATTTAATTTAGGCTAAGATAACCCAATAATAGATGCCCCAACCTACTTCCATGTCAGATTTGGGTAAAACTATTTTTTACAAAGTATGTTCAGGTTTAGGGTGAACATGAAACCATATGAGATCATTTGGTGTAGTATGAGACTTATGATACAAGGATGCTAAGTTCAAGCTAAAAATATTTAGGTAGTGATTCAACCTCTCAATCACCATTGATAGATGATGTGGATGAAACTATTGATACTAATTATGCATTAACCATTTAAGGTTAGGGGACCATATTAAATTACACATGTTAGTTGATTGTGTTATCTATGGTCACTTTTTTTTTTTTTTGTGTGTGTGTGTGTGTGTGTGTGTGTGTGTGTGTGTGTGTGTGTGCGCGCGCGTGCATGTGTGCATGTGTGTGTGTGTGTGTGTGTGTGTGTGTGTGTGTGTGTGTGTGTGTGTGTGTGTGTGTGTGTGTGTGTGTGTGTGTGTGTGTGTGTGTGTGTGTGTGTGTGTGTGTGTGTGTGTGTGTGTGTGATAGTTTTATTTATGCATATGGATGATTTATGTTATGTTTGTATGAAGTGATGAATTTATAATTAGCTCATTGTATATTTTATTTATAATCTTAGAATTTAGGAACTTAGAGAATTTCCAACTTGATGGAAAAATAAATGAAAAAAAATCATTTTATATTTTATTGTGTGCACATGTATGATTTGGTTCTTTATGTACATGTATATATTTAGACTTAATTTGTAACAATTTGTACATATGAATCCATGATTTAATAGGTTAATTAATTGGAATCATTCAATATTTTAAGTAAATATTACACTTATTAGTTTGATAACTATCAATGGTGTTATTATCAAATATTTTGGAACCATTGTATCTAGTATATAAGATTTTTGAGAAACATATCTTTAAATCTTTAGGGATTTAGAAGAGGAATATGGATATTTGTTTATCTTATTATAATTTTTTAAAATGAGATAATTAATTAATTTGAAATTTATTTTAAAGTTTTTTATATTTTATAACAATTGTTATCATGATGTCCAATAATGACATGATAAGTATAAAATGGATTTTTATTAACTCTTTCCAATTGTTGATGATGATGGTAGTAATTAGGGTGTAGAGTGATTAAATTTTTATCTAGTAATTTATTTAAAATATCATGTGGTTGAGCATTGAAATCAAATTGGAGTGGTTGTGTCTTACTTGATGTAAAGGAGTATATATGATTAGTAGCTTTAGGAATGATACCTTTATTTAATGAAAAATTATAACTTGTTGAAAAGTGAATTGACTTTAGGCACTAGATTATTAACAATAATATGTACCTTTTTATGGGTTTATTTAGTGTATACATTGTCTATATCATTTTTATAATTCAGTCCATGTACTTGATTAATAATATGTGTATCAACATTATTTTATTGGAGATTTTTATGCACATTTTATTTATCTATCTTAATGTATCCATTAATAGTGTTTGGTACTTGAACTAAAACTTATTATTATAATTATAATTCCTAATAGAAAAGGGAGAAAATTAATTTTCAAGTGTAATAGAGTTAATTCTCTTTTAATAAATAAATTAGGCCTATAAATATATTACACTTCTAAATTGAATGGTTGGTAAATTAATTGGTGCACATTAGTCTAAAATCTTAGAATATAATCAAAAACTTATTTCAATAGTCATTAATGAAATGAAGGTAAAATTTCATAAGTGACCTTAAATACCTTATTTTGAATATATAGTATTAATAATTCTTGTTATAATTCTAGATAATTATTTAAAGATCTACTATGGAGAGAGTAAAACCATGTAAGTGAACACCCTTCATGAATCTTATGAAATAATTGTAAAAATACTTCTTTTTAACCATTCATGATTTCATTAAAATATCTAAGATGTTAGGTAAGGGTCCCCACTTCCACCAAATGTAAAAAATTGAGGCATTTGGATATTAGGGGGTAAATATGCTTACAAAATGTTACATATAATAGGATTACCATAGACTGAATTAGAGTCAACCCAAGCATGATAAACTTTAATTTATTAGGATAATTAAGGTATTTCAGCCCAAAATTCACCTAAATGATGCATTAAAGATATGACTTTTTCAGAAGGCATGTTGAGTTTATTAATAGGTTCATTTAAGGTTTGAATTATATTTTTAATTTTATCCATTGGAGCACTGGTTCTAATAAGAGATTGAGGTGGAAGGCTAAGCTTTTCTTAAGGTTTAAGATATTCATTACAAATATATTAATCATTTTAATTTTGTTTATTAATAACATTAAAAGGATTATCATTAAAAAAAGGTCCATTTTCTTCACGTGGTAAATCTATGGTAATATTATGAAATTTTGGTATAAGAGTAACATAATGTGGAGACAAACATAAGGTTTTACTTCAATTAATTGTTATCACTTGAAATATACACTTGTATATGAAAGGCCTCTTGTGCACACTAGCATGCAAAAATTCCATGCCTAGTTTCTTAGACATACATGTAGGAGAGTCAATATGTATCTTATTGTAACAATGGGATCATCCCCCAAGGTGTGGGACTCTTTCATTCCTTAGGATGAATGTATATAGTAGGTCAAAATAATTTTATTCCAAATGCACCTAGTTTAAGACTATCACAAAAAACTATAAAGAGTAGAATGAATAACTAAACCTAAAATTGACAAATGGGAAAGGGAGAGAAAAGGTAAGAGGGTTAATATAATGTAAAAGGTGATGCTACTAGAATAGATTGAACAACTAATTTGATTAATGACATAATAAAAAAAATAGATTAGATATGATATCTTAAAACTAGGAATACTACATAAGTGTTTTGCATGGAGGTAAAAGAGCACAACACAAGATTAGGAGGGATGATAAATGGTCCATAGATAAATCATACACATACCCATGCATACACAACATGTGACCTAAAAAATTATTTTCTCCTACATAGAGGTGTGAAGGGAGGACAACAATGATAAGGATAAACATCCACACATAAATATCAACAACCATGAATGCACGTAGAACACAAAACACAAAGAAAATTAAATAAGTTCTTATTAATATCGAGGTCTAAAGTAATATTACAAAATTGAATGGGTAGATCTTTCCTATACCAAAAGAGGGCTCATGGAGGGAAAAATTCTATAGCATTATGATGCCTATAAATGTCAACCCTTTTAGAAAAAAAATAAGGGTTTATATAACACTGTGAAAGGTCCTACATAATCAGTTCACCATTGGAGGTGGTAGATAGGAACTTGAATTTGAGATGGTACCTATATCCCAAGGTTGATTAAGAGAAACAAAAGTATTTGAAATAACTACTATAGGCCATGATTACTTAATTTAAATTTAATAATTCAATCATATAAGTAGTTAGAAGGTCACTCATGGATCCACATGTGCATCTAAGAATCAAGGATGTTTAAGTAAAAAAGGTAGGTATTTATCCATGATTATGATACATTGAGAGCAACCCTACATGAAAATATATTTATATTGAGCTCCTTTAATGTCCAATCAGACTCAGCTACCACCTTTATTTATGTATGACACCTTGAAATCAACCTAAACTTACTTGTATAGAAGTTGTGCAAGATTTGATTAGATCTCTTTATGTCATTATCTATGAGTGAAATAGGGATTACTATATGCCTATATTAGGGGCCCAAATGTGCATTAAAATATATGTAATTCTTAAAAAATATGCATGTAGAGCATATGCATGGATGGGAGTGCATTGCTTATTTTAGGAACATATGCACATTGAACACTACACATGCCTTTGACTCAAATGTATCTAATCAAAATGTGTGCATAGGAGTTCTTTAGGAAATGTAATAAAACATTATATAATACATGTGACTTAGAATTTAGCCCATGAAAAATGAAATTTTAGGTTAATTACCTATGTTTAGGATTGATACTTAATCATTTGAATGTAATAACCCTCCTACAATGGAGTACACAAGAAAATGTAAACTTGGGATGTGCACTAGTGAATTTGAATATGCACCTTATGCACCTTACTTGCACACATTAAATATTTGAGATGTTATTCATGGATACATGCATGGGACTTTACTATGAAAGGCTAAGTGATGAAGTATAGTATTGAAAAGATGTTTAAGAGATGTGAACTTGCATAGGGAACAATGTGTAGTCTAGCATGTAGTCTATGATGAATGAAATCATAAACAAAAATATTTGTGTTTGAGTATGATACCCCATCTATGGGATTGAATATGTCCCCTAAAGAATAACATGTATGTTAAACAAAAATTTCATGTGCGTGCACATAATTGGAGCTTGTGTTCTTGTGCACTTACTTGCTTACCACTGGCTAGAGCTTTAGTACATTGTGTATATGGATTATGCATGCATTTAATTCTATGTTTAGCATAAGGTAAAGGAAATATTTGTGTACGGTGTGTAATAATGATTTATTCATAGGTGCACATAAAAACATGGTTAAGGTTTATATTTTCACTAAATAATAACTTAAGGTACTTCTATGGAATATCCACATGTAAGCTTATTTCTATTTGACCCATCATTGTGCAAATATGAAAATTTTCTTCACAGCATCTTAGAAAATACATGTGATGGTGTGACCTGGAGGGTCAACACTTTTAGCAACTTTTATGGACCATTTTCCTCTTATGTGAGAACCTAGTGGATTTTGAAGAAATACATTAGGCACAAAGTCATTAAATAATTAAATCCATCTCTCCACCTTGATAGTTCAATTATTGCACATGTTTATCTACCTAGGATTCATGTGCATGCATCTATGCACTTTCCTTCATTATGCACTCCTTTGCACTTTAACTACCTGGTAGCTCATGTGTCTTATCACTAAATAATTTAAGATATGGGACCATCCTAAAAATAAATGAATAAAATAAGTAAAAATAAATGTGTAAAAACATTTAGGTAAAAGTGATTAACAAGTTAACCTATGACTACCTACATGTGCACACAGTCACTTGGGGAAAATAAAAGTAACTAATCCACTATGTATAAATTGAAAATAATGGTTTTTTCCCCCTTGGATAAAAAAAAAACCTCTAATGTCATTTTTATTATGCATAAGTCTATTACTAAGAAAAATTCATAGACAGTCAAAGACTTATTTTCCAAATTGGCATCTCAAATCCTCATTTTATAAAAGGAGTTTAAGGATGAACACTAGATCGGATCCTTCCTCCTCAATGGGAAAGCTCATTTTATTGTTTCTCAACTACTCCTTTGATTCAAACATGTCTTTCTTAAATTCCTTTATGATATGTCTGAAAGAGTGGAAATGAAATTCACCCACTACTATAATTTACCCCGCATATTCATGTTTCTTACTAAATTTTTCCTTCCTAATGAGAGATTAAAATACCCCAATGGTATGGGAACAATATTACCTTTGGTTCTCTTGAAATCCCTTTGATAGATTCATAAATTTAGGTATAATAGAGCCTTTTTGGTGTATGCAACAAGCTTCTAAATCTTCTCCAATTCTTAGAATTATGCTCTCATGAGTTCCATCTTTATGAGATTTTGGTTTATCATGAATGCCTAAATATAATTACTCTAGATCTTCCCAAAAAAGCATTCTTCCTGCTTCTCTTCACTCATCTTCCTGCTTCTCTTCACTCATCTTCATATCTTTGTTGTTATCTAATTTTTTATTGGTAGATATGAGTATGGTAATAAAGTTCCTCCTACTTACTATCATACTCTCATTCCTTGTCAACCTCCCTCATCTACTAGTTGAAGTCTAGTAGGATATCATGGCTACTTTGCTGAGGCTAGTTTGGAGAAAAAGGAAGCTACCAAAAGGGGTGACTTGGAGTGGGGGGAGGTAAATATTATGAGTAGATGGTATGTTACTGGTTTAGGCTAATTTTGGGTGAAATAAGTATCACTCTTATCTTGATATAGATGAAGGGAGTGTTTAATAATGACATTTTCATGTAATAAGGGGTGAAAAATAACATTTTGGGCAGTTGAGCTACTTAACCTAGTAGATATGACATTTAGAGGTGTCAAGTGATTTATATAGTGTCTTAAATACTAGATCACTAATAATATCACCAATCTCTCAACTAAATTTTAAACTTGGTCCAACTAGGCATGCCAAAATTTATTATCACTCAAAATGTGCACTTGTATATTAAATTCCTCTCACGTGTGTTGGCACATTGCATGTATGTGTCTAGTGCCTTAGATTTATGTGATAAGAATTGATTAAGTGTCTCATTTAATAATGGTATCATCCTATAAGGTGTTGGACTCTTATGATCCTTGTGATAAATTAACATAGTAGGTTGACTTCCTTATATTTTAAATGCACCTAGTTTAGGACCAAAATTTAGATCTACAAAGAATTGAATGAAACCTATCACTAGCACTAAAAATAAACTTGATAAAGGGTAACAAGGAGGTAAGAAGGTTTTTGGAATGTAAAATGTGATGCACCAAGAATAGAGAGCACCTCACCCATTTACTAACATAACAGAAATAATAGACTAGATATGATTTATTCAAATTAGGTGTACTACATAAGTGTTTAACATATTGGTAAGGGAGCATAATACAACATTAGAAGGGTGTTAATCATGAAATATACTGAGATGGGGGGTGACTAAATATATTATATATATTTTTACTTAATAAAATTACTTTTCTTTAACCACTAACCACACATTCAAGATATGTAATAAAATTGAAACAATAATATACACCACACAAGAGACAGAGAGACACCAAATTTTTATGTGGAAACCCAAAGTGGTAAAAACCATGGAGAATAATATCAAGTATATGAATTAGAACCAAATCAAATTATAAAGTTTATAATCACAAACTTGTAGGAGAACCAACCCCTTTGCCGAGCACCAACACAAAACTATTTGTGAGCACCAACCCACAGGATCACCAACCCCTCTTGTGTATAAAACACAACTATTTCTCAATATTCCTTACTCAAAAAATGATAGAAATATATAATATCTCCTACTTTTATCTCTTTGAAAACAAATACAAACCATGCACTCTCTTTCATATTATAAATGGCTTCTCAAACCTTTATTTGTAGCTTTCAAAATGAACTTTGACATTCACCCTTTATGACCCTTCAATCCTCATGGAAAATGGTGCCAAACTATCATGACCTTTTATATCCTTGCATTTGAAAAGTCATATGGTGACCCTTCATAAAAAAAACATCATTTCCTCTTTTGTCTTTATCTTGGTGACTTTTCATATTCCTCAAAGTGTCCCTTCATGGAAAAATGCACCATAATCTCTTTTGTCTTCACATGGTGACTCTTAAAAATTTTCAAGATGATTCTTCATGAGAAAATCCATTGCATTCCTCTTTTGTCTTTACCCCATGACTCTTTGACTTCTCCATGGGCCCTTTTATGACTTATATGCAACCAAAAATATATTAATTAATATTAAATAAATATTAACACACGTTAGCCAATATATGAATATTCCATTAAATGCAATGTGGCCTTTATCACCAATAATGTTAGACCTTTGAAATCAATGACAATATTTCCAACAATCTCCACCATTGTCATTGATGGCAACCTCAAACTAAAATTGCCACATCCTAAAAACTACACATACTACCATCTGAAAAACATATAGTAACTCCACCTTACTATAACAACTTGTACCTATTCCATGTACCTATTATGCACCTATTATTATACCTATATGTGTTTCTATTTTTCTCCCCCTTTGAAATCAATGGCAAAGGGCCTAACATGGAGCTAACACTTAGCTCCCCTTTAATTGATGCTAATCCTCAATAGAAAGAAGTAAAAGAAATTACTCCCAACTTATCCCATAGATACTCAAATGTGTCTTTTGGTAATGCCTTTGTGAAAATATATATAATCTACTTTATAGTACTGATATATGATAACTTAACCTATTGATCTACAACCTACTCTCTCAAGAAGTGATATCTGATGGGAATATGTTTTATTCCTGAATGCATCACTAGATTATTCAAAACATTAATAGCACTTGTGTTGTCACAAAAAAAAAATAGGTTCATCATATTTTACCTTGATATCTTCCAAATTTTGCTTCATATAAGGCACTTGAGTACAACACAATATTGTTACAATATATTTTTCTTTAGCTATAAAAAGTGATCCTCAAATTTTGCTTTTTGCTTAGCCATTATAATAAGCTCTCACCAAGGAAGAAAGCTCCTCCACTTTTACTCTTTTTGTCATCAAAGAAACCTACCCAATCTAAATCTATATAAGCAACCAAAGTGAAATCTTTGCCTATAAGATACCACAATCCATAATCTAATGTCCCCTTGATATATGTAAATATTCTTTTCACCAACTAAACATGACTATATTTTGGATATGATTGATATATTGAAACCATACCTACTGTGCATGATGTTTGACTTCAATGTTGTTAAATATAAAAGAATACCAATCATAGATCTCTACAAATATTGATCTGTAATAGGTGAATCTTCATCCTTGCTCACCTTTTTTCCTATATACATTGGTGTCCTGACTGGTGCACAATCATCAAAACCAAATTTATTCAACATTTCCTTGGTATATTTACTTTGAGATATGAAAATTCCTTTATCTGACTAAAAGATTTGTAATCCTAAGAAAAACGACAATTCTCCAAGAATAGACATCTCAAATTCTTTTTGCATATTATCAAAAAATTATTTCATCATCTTTTCAATATTTCCTCCAAAAATGATGTCATCAACATATACCACAATAATCAATTGATGCTCAACTTCTATTTTGATGTAGAGATTACTATCAGCAAATCCTCTCTTGAAACATTAATCCTGTAGATACTTATCAAGTCTTGCATACCAAGATCTGAGAGCTTATTTCAATCCATATAGTGCTTTCTTCAATCTATAAACATGGATACTAATATTTGAGAGAATAAATCCCTTAGGCTCGTCAATGTAGACCTCTTCTTCTAGATTTTCATTTAGGAAGGTAGATTTGACATCCATCTGAAACACTATGACATTTATAAACACTGCATATGCAAGAAACATTCTAATAGCCTCTAGCCTTGCCACTAGTGCAAAATTTTCTTTAAAATATTTTCCCTCAATCTAACCATATCCTTTACATACTAATCTTGCTTTATTCCTGCTCACTTCTCTATTTTCATTTAACTTATTTCTATAAAACAATTTTGTTACTATCACATTGTGATATTCTGGTCTAGGCACTAATTCCCAAGTATCATTATTTTCTATTTCATTTAATTCTTCATCCATTGCCTTAACCCAATGCTTATTATGTCTATCTTCTAAAAAAGTTCTAGGCCAAATTTTGGATAACAATGAAAAATTAACTTGCTCAGATTCACTTACCATCATTCTTCTGGTGTAAATTCCTTCATTTATGTCTTTGATGATCTCACATTCATTATGATTTATCTGAACATATTTGGATGGATTTTTGGTGTCCTTTTTCTCCTTCTCATCTTCATATGATTCTTCAAAATCTTCCTCTTCAATGATTTCAAGAATGTCTACTAGATCACTGATTCTTTGTGTTGCATCTTCTTATATCCTAACACTTGCACTTTCAAAAAAATTCTTTGTTATTTTGTTATAAAAATTATAAGATTTACTTTTACAATAATAACCAAGAAATATACCTTCATCTGCTCTGGATTTAAGCTTACCAACTTTTTCATTGGTTTTATTTATGAAGCATCTACTGTCAAAAACTCTAAAGTAATCAATAGTTGCTAGTTTGTCTTTCCATAGCTCATAAGGAGTCTTGTAACTATTGACTCTTAATAATGATTTGTTTTAAATATGGACTATTGTATCAAATACCTCTCTCCAATATTTATCTATTATCTTGGATTCATTTAGTATTGTCTTCACCATCTCCTAAACTATTCTTTTTTTTTTGAACTACTCCATTTTGTGGTGGAGTTCTAGCTACTAAATAATGTCTCTTTATTCCATGGTCTTCACAAAACTCAATAAATGGATTTAACATGAATTCTGCTCCTTGATATGATCTTAGACATTTAATCTTCAAACTAGTTTCATTCTCAACTAATGCTTTGAAATGTCTGAAAGATTTTAATTTTTTATTTAAAAACATTACCCAAGTCATACATGAAAAATCATGAATAAGCATCATGAAAAATTTCTCACATTGAGTACTTTGAATTCTCATAGGTTAACATAGATCAATGTGAACAAGCTATAACATCTAAGTGGGTGAGTACTCTTTTGTTTTGAATCACCTTCTAGCCTACTTCCCATGATGACAAGGTTTACAAAATGTGTCAGATGGATTTATAATCTTTGGAAGATTTTTGACTACTTACTTCTTCCTGATGTTGACAAGATTGTCAAAATTTATGTGTCCCATTCTCTTGTGCCATAACCAACATTATTCAATCTAACTCAAACAACATTTTTGACCTTTGATGTCTAATAACATATACAAATTATTGTCTATTCTCTGAGCATTTACAACGAACACATCTAAATCTTTTCTCCTAATTTCACAACCTTCTACATAAAACTTTAGTGTGTGCCCCTAACCACACATTGACTTACACTCAAAATATTATGATGAAGACCTACATATAAGACATTTTCAGTTTTAGTTCTACCATTATCCAAACTTAGTGTACCTTTTCTAATAATTTTGGTAGTAGTATTATCTCCAAGTTTCACTATGTCACCATTAATATTATTCAAGGTTATGAATCTAATTTTGTCTCTTGTCATGTACCTTGAACATCCACTATTAATTAACCATGGATTTTCTTCATTTCTTTCATGCAAAGTTGTCTATACCAACATAGATTGTTTACATTGTTTCTTCTGCCATGAACCTATCTAAACTTTATTCTTGATGAATGGAGACTTGAAACTCAAGTCCTTCTTGAATAAATCAAACATACCTTTCACATTATTTACTTAATTATGCAACTATTCCATTATATATTATTCATTCTTCTTGGCTTCTTCAAAGTGTGATTGTAGACCTTTAATTGTTTCCTTTGAATCGTTTTTATTTTTCTCGATATGAATATTTAATCTTCCATTCTTCTTCTCAAGATCTTTTAACTCTTCTAAGGCACAAATGAGTTCTCCTTCCATATTCATTTTAGCTTCATCTTGTTCTTCTTCTTGATCATCTATGCTTTTTCTTGTGGAGGCATCTTCATGTATGGCCATGAATATAATCTCTTCTTCTTTTGAATCATTGACTCCATTATCTTTGGCTAAGATAGGATCTTTAGGATACAAACTCTTCTTCTCAAATATCTTCTTGAATTTTCCTTTAAAATTATTCTTGTATGTAGACTTTCCTTCTTCATTGTCACCATTACCCTTATCTAGGCACTTATCTACCAAATGTATAATCTTTCTACAATTAAAACATTTAAAAGTTAATTTTCCTTGATATTTAAATATGCCCTTCTTCATCTTGCGAATGAATAGATATCTATTATCATCTTCATCATCATTAGAACTATCAATTAATTATTAAATATTAGCCTTCTCTTTCTTTGATGTCTTGAAAGCAACTTCTATCTTTGAGGGTTTCTCTTGTTCAGTCTACATCTCATATGCCATAAGAATACCATGTAGCTCATCCATCTTTAGCTTTGATAAATTCTTCATCTCTTTTATTGCTAAAACTTTTGAATCTTATTTCAATGGTATAGATCTAGAATTTTTTTGAACCATAATTGATTCTTATAAAGTTTCTCTAAGACCTTGAATTTGATTAACTATTTGATCAACCCACAAAAGATAACTTGTTATATTTTCTTCTTCTTGCATCTTCAAACTCTCAAACTATCTTCTAAAAGTCTAAAGCTTAGTTTGTTGAACCTTTCCATCACCTTTGTAAATATTCTCAATTTTTACCCATGTTTCAAAATCATATTTACATTGTATAAATTTAACAATTTTTTATTCACATAAACCACATAAAATAGAATTTAAATCTTTAGCATTATTTTCACTTGACTTCTTTTCTACCAGAGTAGTTATATGTGTCTGTGGCTCTTCATATTCCTTCACCACTGCTTTCCATATGTCAAATCCAAGCACCATCAAATAAGTCTTCATGCTTATGCTCTATAAAAATTAATTTTTCCCATCAAACAAAGGTGCCTTATTTATATAAAAACCTTCATGTGATCCAACCATCATGCTTTCTCGATCTACCTTTAAGATGTAAAACTTTTTGTAAAGGAAATTGCTATGATACCAATTGTTAAACATGAAATATACTGAGAGGGGGGTGAATCAATATATTATATATCTTTTTACTTAACTAAATTACTTTTATTTAACCACTTAACCACACATTCAAGACATGTAATAAAACTAAAACAATAATATGCAACACACGAGAGAGAGAGAGAGAGAGAGAGAGAGAGAGAGAGAGAGAGAGAGAGAGAGAGAGAGACTAGATTTTTACATGAAAACCCAAAGTGGAAAAAACTACAGAGAATAATATCAAGTATATGAATGAGCACCAGCTCAAATTACAAATTTTTTAAACACCAACTTGTAGGAGCACCAACCCCTTTGCCGAGCACCAACACAATAACCATTTGTGAGCACCAACCCATAAGAGCCCCAACCCCTCTTATGTATAAAACACAATTATCTCTAAATTTTTCTTACTCAACAAATGATAGAACTTTATAATATATCCTACTTTTATCTCTTATAAAACAAATACAAACCATGCACTCTCTTTCATATTACAAATGGATTATCAAGCCTTTATTTATATCTTTCCAAATGACCTTTGGCATTCACCCTTTATGACCCTTCAATCCTCATGGAAAATGGTGGCAAACTTGTGTGACCCTTCGTATCTTTGCATTTTAAAAGTCATATGGTGACCCTTCATAAGAAAAATCATCCTTTCCTCTTTTGTCTTTATCCTGGTGACTTTTCATATTCTTCAAAGTGTTATTTCATGGAAAAATGTTCCATACCCTCTTTTGTCTTCACATGGTGACTCTTGAAATTCCTCAAGATGACTCTTCATAATAAAATTCGTCTCATTCCTCTTTTATCTATACTATGTGACTCTTTGACTTCTCCATGGGTGCTTTTTTGACTTATATGGAACCAAAAATATACTCATTAATATTAAATAAATATTAACACACATTAGCCAAGATATGAATATTAAAAACTCCATTAAATGCAATGGGGCCTTTATCACCAATAATGCTAGACATTTGACATCAATGACAATATTTCCAATAGAGGGATGTTAAAAAATATAAAAATAACACCTACATAGACCCATGTATACATAATATGTGACCTGTAGATACTTTTGATCCTCCATAGAGGTGTAAAGGGAGGACAACAATGAGAAGAACAAACATCCATAGACAAGGATCAATAACCATGAATGAACATAAAATATAGATCATGATTAAAAGTAAATAAATTATTATTAGTCTAAATTATTAAGGAAATATTACAAACTCCAATGGGTAGATCTTTGTTATACTGGGAGATGACTCTTACAAGGCAAGTTTATGTATCTTTATGATGTCTAGAAAGGTTTATATATTACTAGGAAAGGCCTTACATAATTAATTCATCATTGGAAATGTTATATATAAAATTGAATTTGAAATGGTGCCTAGAGCCTAAGGTTAATCAGGAGCACCAAAAGTCTTCACAATAATTTCTACAGGACATAATTACTCAAGTTAGGTCTAACAATTCAATCATGAAAGTAATCGAAAGGTCACTTGTGGATCCACATGTACATCTAATAATAAAGTAAATTTAGGTAGTAATGGGAGCTATGCGGCCATGCTTTTGACACTCTAACAACCACTCTACATTCGAATCTATTTGAATTCAACTCCCTCAATGTCCAATCAAACTCAACTACCCCTTTATTTATGGTTATCACCTAGAAATCCACCTATAATTACTTATCTAAAGGTTACATAAGATTTACTTGGATATTGATATTCCATTTATATGCAAATGATATGGATTAACATTCATCTATCCTTGGGGACCAAGTATGCACTAAACTATGTAAACTAAGTTTTGTACAATATGCATATAGAGGGTTTGTGCAAATGGGAGTGAGATACTTTCTTTAAATAAAATGCATGCACTCCATAGTGTGTATGCTATTGAATCAGATGTATATTATGAAAAGGTGTGTTTGGTATTTTTTTAGGATCTATCAGTTTATAGAATAGAATACATGTGACTTAGAATTTAGACTATGAATAATGAAATCACTTGTGTAATTCTCTATGTTTAGGCACAATACTTCATCATTTGAATGTAATAATCATCCTAGAGTGGAATGCATACAAAATGTATACTTGGGGCACACACTTGTGCATTTCAATTTATTCCCTATGCACCTTACTCACATTTAATATTTGATATTTTCTATGTGGAGACATGTTTGGTACTTTATTATAGAAGGTTGGGCACTAAAGTATAGTATCAAAGAGATATTAGAGATATGTGAATTTGTATAGGGACTAATGCATATTATAGAGTGTAGTATATTAATTAATGAATGAATAGATGCAAATATTTATGTTTTATTGTGGGACCCCATATCTTGGACTTAATATTTTGCCTAAATAATAATGCACATGGAAAAAAAAATATTGTGTGTAAACACATAATTAGAGCCTACATCCTATGCACCTCCTTGATTACCACTTCTTAAATCTTGTCAACCTTGCACACATAGATTTAAAATGCATTTAATTTTTAATTTATCATAAGGGTATGAAAATATTTATACTTGGCATAATTAAGGATTTGTTCATTGACATGCATAGACACTGTGCCAAAGTGTAGATCTATATTGATTGCCAAATTTAGTTGTTTATAGGCAACATCCACATGTAATCCTATTTCTAAAGGATCCATCACTATTCTTGCATGATTTTTTTTTTTAAATATCTTATGAACTCTATATAGGTTGGGGTGACCTAGAGGGTCAACAAAAACATCACTAGATTTAAAAGGATTATCATTGATTTTAATTTTAACTTATTGTATATTAGGGGAAGATAAGAAATATCATATTACATAGTTCATGAAGGGGAATAAATATTGATTTATGATAAATATTGACTAATTGGGAAGAATAAGGGATGTAATCATGACTATTAAAACGTTTTTTAGTTCAAGGGAAGGAGAGACAAGAATTTTTTCAGGAATGTCATCCTTATTTGGGAATAGTTTATGTTTATTTATTTTATAAGTGTGAATGTGATAAAGTGCATTAGTGAAGTATAATGAGAGGATACTTATGAAAGGATAAGTTTCATCCTTTAGGATGGTATGTGGTAATGAAAGATAGAGTATATATTAATTTTTTGAATGCTCTTTTTTATTTATAGTATGAGGTAAAGAACGAGCATATCAATTAAAATCTAAAGGAAAATATATAGTGGAAGATAAAGAAAAAATTAAAGAAGAATTCAAAGGTAACTCTAAAGATAAATCTAGAGGTAAAACCAAAGGAAAATATAGTTGTGATTTTAGAAGGGAATATAAATATGAAAATGGATTCAAGGATGAATTGAAAGGGAGATTCAAATAAGAATCTATGGATGAACAAAAGATGGATTCAAGGATGTATCAAGAGGGAGATCCAAATAAGCATATAGGAATAAATCCAATGAGGGATTTAAGGATGAATAAAGAGGGATATCCAAATAAGGATATAAGGATAAATATAATAAGGTATTCAAGGATGAATTAGTAGGGAGATCAAAATATAATTGTAGAGGTGAATTGAAATATGAAACAAGAGGTGTATTTTTATCCTCAAGATGAAATTAGGTAATTAGTTCTATGTACTCACATTATCAAGATGCATCAAAACCATATTACATATTTAGTGATACGTCACCAAAATAAAAATCATCCGTTTATGCTTCTTCCATAATATTTTTCTTATTTCAATTTGTCCATTTATTATCATAAATACAATAAATGTAAAATGTAAAAAAATTATTAATATCAACCTTAAATGTATTAAAGTATAATTAATATGAGTACAATACCATATGAACAATATATGATAACTAATATAAATACAATATAATAAAAAATCAAGTTATAAAGGGTGATAGAGGAAAGGGTTTGAATGATCATGTGGTCTCTCAAATATACTTGACTATTCAAAATTGATGTTATTCTATTATCCCATTTATGACGGTATGGTTATATTAGTTTACCTATATGATATGCTCATGTGAGGTGAGACAAAAATAAAATGTATAAAATAAGCTTCATATGGTGTAAACATGGGACCCTAAGAAATTTTTGATATACTATGAGGTATGTGGAAACTAAAATACATGTTTTATGTTGTACAATGTCTTGACTATTTAGGGATTAATCCTCACACCATAGTGTTCATAAAATAAATAACCACTTATCACATAACAAAAAAAACTTAGTTTCATGACTACCAGAACATAATTTCTAAAAGCTTGCAACAAGAAAATAGAAATAAATATAAAATAAATTTGAAATATTTTTGTGTGGATATATCAAAAAAATTCAACCCAAAGTCAAAAGAAAGATCTTTGGTGTCATATGTTATCTAAGGTGACATGATAATTTATTTAGTCTTAGATAAAGTTCAAGGAAAAGAAGATTATCTCATGGTTCTAGATGTATATCTAAGGTTGAAGGCTATTTTATTTTAGTGTCAATAATTTATAGAAAATTGTATGAAATCTTAAGACAAAAATCAATCAAATAATAAATAATGTTCTAAAAAAATATAGGTTCACCAAAATGTTTAATGTTATTTTAAATTTAATAAAAAAATGCTAATATAAAATAAACTATATATATTCATGTAAAATATAGAATTTGTAGAATTAGAAATGATCTATAAATAGTGAATCTATAAAATATTTTCAAACCTAGGTTGGATTTAATTCATTGTTGATTGTGCATGGAAATGGTTAAAATACCTATGAATTGTGTCTTTATAAAAATATAATTTAAATATTTTGTGGGACAAGGCCATACTAGGAGGATATAAATGTAGTACAACCTTATATATTGACTTTGGTTTTATTTTGGTTGGTTGTGTAATTAATTTTATGATTTGGGTACCCAAATTTTTTTGTGAAGGTTTATCATTTGAGTATGAGTGTGTGTGTGTGTGTGTGTGTGTGTGTGTGTGTGTGTGTGTGTGTGTGTGTGTGTGTGTGTGTGTGTGTGTGTGTGTGTGTGTGTATATTAAAATAACTCTAAAATACAAACCCTATCTAATGCAAAATAAAATATGATAGAGATAAAATTATAAAAGAATTGAACAAGGTTAGGGGAATAGAAGAATTATCCTTAGAAAAATTCTATTAATATAAATGTTTCCTACATATCCTAAAAGGGCCTCAAGCCAATGTAATTTTCCTTCCTAAGTGTATGTGTGTAATGTTATAGTATGATATTAGATTTTATTTTGCATATTATTACCCTTTCCATGAGCATTAAAATGATGCATTCAACTTGTTAACCTACAAATAAACTAGTTACTTGTTAAATATAAGAAAATGTAGACTTTGTATATTTTTTTTATAGACATAAATTGATCTATAGATTATAATAAGACCCTTATATAAAAATATTTAATTATAATTTTAGGGCTTATTGGTGCATGAGGATTTTGAATTAAATTTTTTTTTTTAATAAATTAGACTATTTATATTTCTCATGAGATAGTAAGATCTCCTATATGAATTCTTCAAAATGTATAAATTAACATTATGGGTATAATGAGTAATGTTAATTTTAAAGTCATTAGTATGTGACACATGATAACCTACACTACTAAATTTAGAATGGTTCCTTGATTGTAATGTAATACTAGAATTTGAGGAGGAAGAGATCACCTTTAAAGGAAATGTATTAGTATTAATTTTCCCAATATAAACTAGGATAAAGACCACAAGGTTAGAATAAATATGTAAAAATTAAGGGGAGAGTGATTTTAATGAACTATTTGAAGTTTACACAATAAAAACAAAAAAATCTTGACGAATATTTTGAGTCAAATCACAAAGGATGAATAGAAATATAAAGTGAATAGGTAGAAACAACATCCGAAGTAGACATTGAAGTTTGAATATACAAATATACAAAAACAATGGTGAGAAATTTTTATCATGAGTAAATTAAAACCCAATAAACAAGAGTTTACCATGCATATGAATATGATACCTCAATTAATGAAATTATACAATAGTTAGAGTGATGTTTTAAATGCTAAACTAAAAAAAATTAGTGTAATATGATATGTGTAAGATAATATAGAAAATATGACATGGATATTTTACTTATAATAAATAGTTAAGTCTATGGATGATACAATGATTATCCTTAACATAAGGTGATGAAATACACAAATCCATAATTTCAATCTATAAATACTTAATTATTTTAATGAAAATAATATTCCTTAAGGAAGAATGATAATTTAAATAAATATCATAATATACATGCACACACACCCCCAATATACATATGTTAAAATGTGAAAAAATATGAGCAAAAAAAGTGAAATTCACTGGCAAAATAATTTGGGTGTAATTATGTTACTAGATGCTCAAAATATATAAAATAAAATGGTATATGCATCAAGATATTAAAAGAGATACTTTTAATTGGGAGGAACTTAAAACCTAAATTTTATCAAACATTAAATTTCTAAGACCCTGATACAAGAGTATGTTGATTCTACATATAGTAAAATCTTTCCTACTTATGCTGAAAAATACAACAAAACATCAATTTAGAGAAAAAGAAGGATATAATAGGACATATGGTCAATTATGAAATTATTGTGGCCATTACAATACAAGTATAAAAATAAACAAAATATAGAACCAATAAATAATTTTTTTTAAACAAATAATAAATAACTAGATGATAAATAAGACATACTAAAGAACATAAAAATAGAAATTTTAGAGGGATAAAAAAAGTTAATCGATAATATAAAAGACACAACATAATACTTTTATAAACACAAGAAAATTAGATATTAAACTATATTTAAATAAATAAACACCAAAAAAATTAATATATGAGATTACTTGACTATAGAAGAAGTAAAAAAATGATATAGTTAAGAGAATATGAAAATCAATTATGAATTTTTTTAGAATTGAAAATAATTAAGGAACAAGTTAGAATGACAAAAATACAAGTGAAACAAGACATAAGCCATTAATTAAGAGACCTCATTATCTCAACTCAAATGTTAAATATAAATTTAATATTGAATTACATAAAAATATTGGTTTATGATATAATTTAACTAGTAGAAGATATAAAATGAATAACTCCAATGATAAGTTAACATAATAGAACATGTGAGATGCATATTTGAAATGACTAGACATAACTGAATAAAGCATGTGTACATGATCCATTATCCACATACTTCACTAAATAAATCCTAGAGAGTATGATATTTTGGTAGGTATACTCATTTATAGATGGATTGTTCATCTATCCCCACTTAAAAAATAAAGCATTGAAAGAGTACCCAAAAACCTTTTTTGTGATAGAATGTGGGTTGTTTATGTCTATAATAATGCCACTTAAAGTGATTAATTCACTAAAAATATTTATTCATATCATGGTAAATTCATTTAGATAATTTATTCCTCAATTTTTAGAGGTATATTTAAATTATTGGATGGTATATGTGTTATTGAAGGACCATGTCCAGGGATTACAAATGAAGTTCCAATGGCATAGACAATTGATCATCTCATGTAACTTAAATAAATGTATTTTTACAACTCCATTCAAATAATTTTTAGGACACATTATCTATAGGTATGGAGTCATGGTAGATCCATTGAAAACTAAAATAATTGTAAATATTCCACCACCAAGACATAAAAGAGGTAAGGATAATATTATGATACCTAGGCTATCACTAAAGATTTATTTGAAACTATGTGAAAATTAGAATAATAATAGAATAATTATTGAAGATAAATAATAACCAAATAATAAAATGGACACCATATTGTTAAGAAACATTTGATAAATTAAAAAGTAAGATAGTTTATAAAACCATAAGTGTATTTATAATTTGGATGGTAACAATCCATGTAATGTTGATGCATTTAGAATAGCCATGGGGGAGTTATTAACACAAATTCATGGTAATATTGATAACCCAATTTAATTTTCAAGACTAAAATTGTCAAATTCAAAAAGAATTACTTGATGACATAAAAAGAGGCGTTAGAAATGGTGTACATAGTGTATAAATTTTGGTACTCTACTTCCCTCACTATTCATATTCTTCACCAACCATGAGACATTACAATATTTAATAAATATAACTATAATATATGTGATGATATGATATTAATTGATTATATTATAAGA
>JARHVA010002411.1:297500-340000 GCA_037957365.1 Torreya grandis
ATGAAAGAATTGACATAGTCAATGGAAAAGCTCTCAAACTTGGTAAAGTATGCTCTCAAGCTAAAAAATATTCATTTGTTGATTTATGTAGAGATTTTGATGATTTTTTTGTGATTAAGTACAATAATTTAAAAAAAAATTATAGTATTTTCAATCAACACACCATTTAACTAGAGGAAGATGCAAAATTGGTGAGGAAAAGATAAAGGCCAATTAACCAAAAGTTGGAACCTTTGATGAGAAAAGAGATTTACAAGCTGATTGAATCAACCATCATATTTCCAATAAATAATTCCACTTGGGTGGGTAATTTTATTCCTTTTAGGAAAAAGAATGGACAAATCAGATTGTGTGTAGATTCTTGTAACTTGAACAAGGCCCCACTCAAGAACCATTATCCATTTCCATTATTATAACAAATACTATAGTTAATGGCTAGTTTGGAAAGGTTTTTATTGATATATGGTCATAGTGGATATAAAAAAATATTTGAAGGAAGAGGATAAATTCAAAATAGCCTTCACCACAAAGTGGGGAACCTTTACATATAGAAAAATGTTATTTGGGTTATCGAATGCATCAGAAACATTCAAAATAGTCATGGATATGGCCTTTCTAGGTTTGATAAATAGGTTTGTTCTTGTATATTTTTATGATGTTATAATTTTTTCAAATCATAAAAGTGATCACATGTTTCATCTTAGAGAGGTATTTGAGAGATTTAGGAAACACTTGGTTTCACATAACATAAATGTGTGTTTTAAGTTAATGAAAATAAAATCTTTGGTCATGTTGTTTCTAATCATGGTTTGAGTATTGATCTAGAAAGAATATATTATATTCTTTCATTATCCTTACATAAACATAAGAAATCATTTCAAAGTTTACTTGGAAAAATTAACTTTATAAGGTGTGTGTGTGTGTGTGAGCACACCTATATATATATATATATATATATATATATATATATATATATATATATATATATATATATATATATATATATATATATATATATAATTTTTCAAGTTTGTCAATACCTCTTAGACTATGCCCAAGAAAATTAAGAATATTAATTGGACCAACGAAGGTATAATAATTTTTGAACAAATGAATAAAGCCATTTCTAGTGATTTGACTCTCATCAATCTTGATTTTTCAAAAGATGTTGTGTTGTATGTATATGCTAATGTTGATACAATTTTAGGAATATTAACACAAAAAAATTCATAATGTTTGGAGTATCTAAAAACATTATTTATCCAAGGCTTTAAAAATTATTAAATAAGGTACACATCTATTTATAATCATTTACTTTCCATAATCATGTCTCAAAAAGATTAGGCACCTATTATCTAACAACAAGATCCATGTGATGGTTCCCCAACCTAGCATCAAAGAGTTCTTATTGAATAAGGACATAAGTGAAAAGAGATTAATATGGATAAAAAAGTTTATTTTAATATGATGTTTAAACAAATGTAATAAAGCTAATTATAGATAAATGGTTGTGTGAGCACTTGGATCAAGACTTGCAGGAAAGTAAGGAAGTACTTTTGGTCTTGAATGATGAAGATATTATAGCCAATCATACACTTTCACAAATCTAGTTTCAAAGTATGGTGAGGTACCTTCAAAGTGGTATGTATCATCCAAATTTAATTGTTTCAAATATAATATACTTTAGGTTAAAATCTAGTGCTTTTCTTCTTTTTGACGGTGTATTGTTCAAAAAAGATGTTAATGGCATGTTGTTGAGATGTAAAGATCCTACTCAAATTGAAATATTAATTGAATAATTTCATGATGGACAATGTGGATTAAACCTTTATAAATTAAAATATCCCTCAACATCATGAGGGGTGGATAGTATTGGCCAAACATATTTAGAGATTTTCATGCTTGCGTAAGGAAGTGCAATAAATGTACATTATTTATAGGAAAGGAAAAGCTTATTTCCTACCTATTCAAAATATTAAAATATATATTACCTTTTTAAATTGGGTTTGGACTTAATTTGTCTCATTAGTACACCTTTAATCATGGGCCAAAAGTGGATACTTATAGAAATAAAATACTTTACTAAATGGATAGAAGTAGTAGATTTGAAAGAAGAAAATGAATCTAGTGTCTTGAATTTTTATGAATGTTTTCTCACAAGCTTTGGTGTTCCTTATAATATAATTTAATATAATGTTATGGCATTTTTTGTAGCTAAAATTAGTTGATGGGCTATCCAAAATGGTGTGTATCTTAATACTTATTCAAATTATTACCCACAAGGCAGTGACCTTGTTGAGTATACTAATAAGAACTTGATGAAGTTAATTAGGAAAACCATTGAAGAAAATAAAATGACTTGGTATTTTAAATTAAAATCAACTTTATGGGTTGATAATATCACCTTCAAGAGATCCATTACTAATTCATCCTACAAGCTAGTGCCTAGGAGATAATATAGATTTCCAATCTCATTTGAGCTGCCTTATATTGAGATAATGAATTAGATCGAATTATTGGAGAGTGATCCCATGGAGGTGATATATTTTGAATTTATATATTTATAAGAAGTTAAAAATCATTCCATGTTACCATGGAAATGCATCAAACACATGTAAAAAAAAAACATTTGATAGAAAATAATCTTCAATGATATTCAAATAAGGTGATTTAATTCTCAAATAAGATGATGATATATAAAAACCAAGGAGAGACACAAATTTTAACTCATTTTTTAGTGGTGTTTACATGATCTAAGTTGCAAGCCTCACAATGCCTTCCAACTAGCCAATATGGATGGTGAAGATCTCCTAATCCCAATAAATTGGATTCATATTAAAAATTATTGATGAAGATAGGTTATTATATGTACATATTAGTGTTATATTTAATTTTCCTCCAAGTGATGTAATTCACATGTTTTGTTAGTAGGTTTATTTTTCACAATCCTCTAATTGCTATCTTGCACATTTTTTCAGTTGGTAGTTGTTTTAATTTTCA
The DNA here is from genome assembly GCA_037957365.1 of Torreya grandis. Taxonomy (NCBI): domain Eukaryota; kingdom Viridiplantae; phylum Streptophyta; class Pinopsida; order Cupressales; family Taxaceae; genus Torreya; species Torreya grandis. The sequence goes on from JARHVA010002411.1 coordinate 300,501, forward strand.
ATTCAATAACTGGTTATGCACAAGTGTTGTAATTGATTGAGGAAATTTTTAGTTTCCTATTTGGTGATTTTTTTATGAATCCAAAACTTAATGTATATATCTATTGGTATTGACTATTTATAAGATAAATATCTTATCAAAGTCACCAAGAATGTTGACAATTTTGCCACCATTAGTCAAAGTTGCTTATGTATAGGTTTAAAATAAGACTCCATTCATGGATTTAAGATTAAAAAATGACTCAAAAAGATAATAAAAAATTAATAAATACAAAACCATGCTCATGAACAACTCACAAGTCTAAATTTTGATAGAGGTTTCTTTTATTCCTCTAACTAGTTATTACTTACAAGCTAGTGAAGGTAGTTTTTGAATGATCAGTACATGAAGGTAAAAAAGAGTAGGTTAAAATATAATTAGGGGGATTTTGGGTCCTAAATTAAATAAATATTACATTAATTTTTTTAATTTTAAATTTATTAACTTTATGAAAAAAATTAACTCAAACAAGTGTTTTAAAACCTTTTCTAAACCCTAATGGCTTAGTTTTAAGATATATAATTGCATTTTTGAGTTCCTTATTGCAAAATAAAAGTTTAATGAGATATTTTTTTAATAAATAACCTTAATACATGTTTATAAATAAAAATTTTGAGGAAAAAATGAATAAATATGAATGTATACGTATCAAGGTTTTAAGCATATAAGAGAGACGATAAGAAAAGGTAATTTTTTAAATGTTTAAGAGATTGTTCGAGAACATACAATGGTTTTTTTAATTATATGGCTTATTAATGATAATAATTAATAAATAATTATGTATTTATGCCTCATAAAATTCAATAAAATATAAAAAATCAAACATATAAATATTTAGAAATGAAATTGTGTAAGCTAGTCAACATAAAAAGTGCATATTTTGAGTTTTATTAAATGAAATCTCATGAAATTTGAAATATAAGTTTGTTTTTATTTATTTAATGTTTATAAGTTTTTTAATTTATGTAATGTACATTATTATATATAAATATTTAAAATAGATGTTTCCTCCTTTCAGCTAAATTTAGAAAAGGTCAAGTCAACAACAAGAGTCTTCAGTTAGCCCTCAAAAAGTGGAGGGAAAAACATGAAAAAGTGGAAAAGTTGAGTTAAAGTATTGCTTAATATTTAAGTAGTTATTTTCATGAAATATACCACTTATAATTATAATATTAAATCTCTCTCCTATTGTGCTCCCCTTTGGGCTAAATTTAGAAAGTCAAGATGCATACAAGTTGTAACTCAAGATAAGTGAAGTCCAACTTCAAGTTGCATGTAAAAAAGGTAAAGTCAAAATACAAGATAAAAAAATGTAGATTAATTAAAAATTAAATATTCATGAAAAATACAAATTATTTAATTGAAGATAAAAATTATTTTAATATGAGTTTCAAGTTCAAGAGGAGTTAACTGAAGGTCTCTTCAAGACTGAAGACTTTCAAAGCATGTATGAGATCTTTGACTTTTAAACAAATAAAAAAATATCCTCTCCCTAATTGACACACCATATTCAAATGGAAATAATATTTATACTCTTAAAATTCTATGTTAGAATTTGGGAAGTGTGTTTGAAAGTTTGAAGTTTCAGTTTAAGGTTGATTTGGTAGTGGAGTTGAAACAAGAGTGAATTAAGACTAGTAGAAACTCATTTGGAGCTTCTTGTCTTATCTCTATCTTATTATTTTCTATATGTAAATTAATTTTTTTTTATTATTAGTATATTATTTTTTTTACTACTGAAACTCTCACAAAAGTTTTACTACCTCACTTTTAAAGCAATAAAGAACTAATGTTCCCTCCATCTTCAAGTTGGTCATGAAGTGTGTTCTTAATGTTCATTGATGTAAATTAGTGGATGACTTATTTTACTATGTTTATGTATATATATCTCACATTTATTCATAAAATAAGAACTATTTTAGGTCATATAAAGTTTCTAAGATTGATTTCTACCTAATCTATAATTTAATTCAGTCATTGTTCATTCCTTCCAAATAGTGTGAGTGTTTGTCTAGACCTTTGTGTGAAATACTAATGCAAGAGTCATTTTATGAATATGAAGTGAATGTGTGAAGGTTATTTATCTTAAAAAGTGTATCAATTATAGGCATAATTAACCTTAACACTAATTTGTCACCCCAATTTTTCAATATTTATTTCAATTTTTAGCTTTAGCATTGATCCTTCTACCCCTTTTCCTAGTCAAGAAAGAAAGAATTAGAGAGTTGAGATATAATTATGTGAGTATGCCAAAGTGAAACAACCCTTCATCTATATATTCTCTTATAAAAATAATGTTCCACACCTTCGAGAGTTTCCATTATATCAATAGGAGTGTGGATAGGTACACATTTTTTCAAGGGTGTATTGTTGAGTAATAACAAAAACTTAAAAAGAAATTAATCACACTTATAAGATCACTCAATTTAATTCAAAGGAATGGTCAAAGGAGAAATAATACAAGTGTCATGTTCAAATTTTGTATAATCAAAAGGAGTGTCATATCTAAATGTCTAATCAACATATAATGGCACAAGGGTTAATAAAAATGAATATATTCATATGTTCGACAAGAAAGATAATAAAAAAAATGTTATACAATAAAGGAAGTGATAATGTGATTAAATGAAGCATCAGTAACCAACATAAGTATATTATAATAGTCACCACATCTATGTTAGAAAAAACATTATGTATTATTGAATATCAAGTATACTATGAATTATGTGGGCATGGATATAGACATATATAAGAGTTAATATATAAGATCAAACATGATAATAAATAAATGATCATACAATATATGTAACATGTATCAATCATGATCGAATTAGTAGATTCTACCAACATACTATATGACATGAATATATGAAAGGTCTAACATTTAACAATACATATATCATGTTTCTAAGCATGACTGTATCACACTCAAAGATGCATGAAACCTATGTGTATATAATAATTAAATGATATTATATATGCATGGAAAAAATTAATATATATCTAAAACTTATCCTACCTAGAAAATCTAATATCATATAAAGTAATGTTCTAAGGATTTTAGATTCATAAGAGAAATAAATAAGAAATAAACCTATTTAAAGGAAATCAAGTACTATTTATATTTTAACAATGTAATATAGTATTTTAAAAAATTATCTCATTCAAGAATGTGCAATAAATATAGAAAGTACTAAAAAATTATTGGATATTAGATATAGTGTATCTTGTTTTTTTATTCTGCTCTAGAATGTGGCAGTGATCAGAAATTGTCACATGGATGTCTTAGGGATCTAAAATTTATTTTCTCTACATTATGACTATTTTTGGCCTTCGAATAACTAAATTGATTAGGGACAATAACATCAATACATATGTCTACCTTAGATGAAAGTGTCATGTGAGATATATACATAAGAGTGAACTCAAATTTACATTAGGCCTATGTTATTCCCTGTGTATTTGTTTAATGCCTCAAATTATGATTGTCTTTATGCTAGATAAAAGTAATAATAAACCCTATTTACCTTACATTGTGCCTCTTGAAACTTGGTAAAAATGAGTTAGTAACATGAGTCAAGCTAGCCATCACAACCTAATTTGTTGTTAACTTTTATCTACATAGCCAATACTCCTAAGAGGTACTTAAATTTGCATTTACTTCTTCCTCATAATCATGTGCATGTAATTATAATAGTGTGACTATATTATTTTTCTCCTAGTAACCCTTGATACAAGTGATCTCATGGTATTTGACCTTTTTGTAATAAACCCACTATGTTTTACTAAAATAAGGTAAAAAAATTTAATTTAATTACAAAAATTCAACTAATGAATTTCACCATGATGAAACCTACCAAAGTGATCTTTAACTAAATACATTATTTTTAGTTAACCTTATAAAGATCTTTAGCTAATATTTTAAACTAATGTTCACCATAATGAAAATATCATTAATATGTACAATGTTGAATATAAAAATAATGATTGCATTAATTCATATAAGTATTGTTACAATTTTAGACATGTTTGACATAATATTATAGCCAACTTCTATATGGTATATATGATTAAAAAGTATAATTTTATCAATAATAAATTTCTAAATAATAATACACAATGATACAAATCTCTAAAAAGCATGAATCTCAATAAACTCATATTATCCATTAGTAATCTCAACTGTAGTATCTAATGTAGTATTACTATGAGGAGGAAGAGCATCATCATAGTGATTTTTCACACCAACCATAGACTATCTATCCTCCACACTATCTCCCAACAAGAGAATGCCCCTCCTTTTATAGATGGGTAGATAATCATAGTGCGAGAATCCAAAGTGACAAATAAGAACCTATGTGTTGTAAGATAACTAATACATGATGTATACCATAAATAAATAAATTCTAACATGATATCATATAAACATGTAAACTATATCGAACACATGAAATGACAATGTTTAACTATAAACATTATTTTGGTCAAAGTTTTTGTATAGTCATTGATATCTAGGATTAGTCATTTCATACACACCACTCAATTGTATTATACCTCATTTACACATTAGTGGCACTAAAATGTGAGTGGAATCTATCAAACTTCTTATTTAGGGTAATTAATTTGATAGTTGGCGTGTGTGTGTGTGTGTGTGTGTGTGTGTGTGTGTGTGTGTGTGTCTATATATATATATATATATATATATATATATATATATATATATAAACCAATAGATTCAAATAGAATATTTCCTAATAGCATATTTAAAATGTGTTAAATGTGGAATTATCAAATACATAAATTTAATCCATTAAATGTAATGAAATTAATCTTAAAACATCTAATTTATTATGGAATAGTAAACAAATTTCATATACAGTCGTTAATAAAATCATACCATCTAGGAAAGAAACCTATCTAGACATCAAGTTATAGAATATCAATATATAACTTTAAAAGTTATTCCATCCATATAATAACATTAATTTTCAGATTATTTAATTTATATCTAAACAACAAAATTACATTATTAATCTTTTCCAAATAATAACATAATACAAAATGTATTTAATATAAAAAATACTTCATATTGTAATGCTTTAGCTAGCCATTCAAACATAGTTATAATTCAGCCAAGATAATTCAAATGATGTTACACCCATATATATTTGTCATACCATGTAATGTTTGAAAGCATTATCTAAGTGTAAGTGTGTGTGTGTGTGTGTGTGTGTGTGTGTGTGTGTGTGTGGTATACATATTTTATATTTGTACTACATCTACAAATATATATATATATATATATATATATATATATATTTATTTATTTATTTATATATAATCATATGTATTCCATATATATTTATATGCCTATAACATACTCTATTATGTATATAAAAAAATAAGTCTACATCCAATCAAAATAGGAATAGTATACATTATACTCCATTCAGTCAAATCACTATCCATTAATTAGAGTATCACGTATAGACAGATAATCCACATATTAAAATTTTATCATCATAATGTAAATCAAATCAAACTAAAGTGATGAACTATATACTATATTTTTACACATAATAATTACATTTTTTACAAAAAATGTATACTTCACATACTCAACTTAGATGATTGTATTATATAGTCTCATTAAATTTAAAACAATAGAAACATAGTCAACTACTTAAACTCAACCCTTTACACTATATATTTATATAGTTGAATATAATGAGTTTAATATTTTGCCCAAAACCTTATCAGTGCCTCATATAAATATATGTATTTTATAAAATGCATGACCATATCTTTATTAAGATATAATAAATGCATCATTAATATATTATATACCTTATTATTTTTATGGCTTTTCAAGAAATAGTCATAATTTTAATATAAGTATCAATTCATTTTATAGGCTTGTATAATAGTATATAGAGATGTTTCCCATTTCTCATAAATGAAATCCATAGATAAGACTATAGTAAATACTAGTTAACTATAGAATTAATTTAAAATACAAAACATTTTAAATCACCATATATATCTTGGAATAAAACCCATAATTTTATAATAATTCTTTAATGGCACTAACTTATATAATACAGAGTTATAAATTTATACAATTACATCTTAACATGAATTATCTCCACACACACACACACACACACATATACACTCCTTAATATAAGCCAGTAAATTGAATAAAAACCTAACTGTGTTAGACTAGTTCAGGGTGGGTTTTATATCTATGATTTAATCCTTAAATTTCAGATTTAGAAATGCACAAGCATTCCCTAAATAGGCATAATAGCTTAACCTATTATAATATTCAATAAATCCAATGCCCATACGTAGTAGAATTGGCTTAAATATTCTCATTAATAATTATGAGTTTAAAAGCACTAACAAAATATAGTCATACCCTACTTGGTTCCAGACTTAAGTCCTTGCATTTATGTTTAAAATGTTATAAATGGTTCAACATAAAAATAATAATAAAAGACTATACTAGGACTAAGTAAATTCACACAACCAAAGAATTAGTTATACCCTACATATAGTCTTTCCTAGGGTTTCTAAATTTGAAATAAGTATATACACAATTTTTTTTGAAGCACTTCAAATAATATGGAAAAGAACACAAATCCCAACCCATTCATTTCTAGGTTTTTTGGGTTATATGCTTGGTTATGTGGATGGTTGAACCATCCATAGGGATAAATAGTTAGCACATTTAATAAATTCATTAAACTAAAACTAGATAAAAACCCTTAAGAACATTTACTAAAATTATGAATAATTTCACATAATATTAATTAAAATAAAACACTAAAGTGGTAATATAAGTTTATTATGCCAAGGATTCAATTTGATTTTCCTTATAGCTCAAATTCCTCTTCACTTTTATACCTATCATTCCATCTCCCTGTCCAAGCCTCATTTCTCTCCATATAAACTTACGCATGCTATTTTCATGCAAAACAGAAACCCCATTTCACTACCAAATCCTAATGGTTTTCATGTAGTCATTCAATAAATATTCACATGAAACTAACTTACCAAATACCCACAGTCATCATGTCAATCCAAAAATAGAATGATGGTTTTGGCATAACATTTTTTTAACACAAGTCAACTGAACTAGAAATCCCTCATATCTTGAACATCCCATTTTAAATAATAATAATCATTTAAATTATATGCATGATAATCATGGGATGAAAATTTATCCCATTTAATAAATACATTAATCTTAAACTAACGAAAAGCCCTTAAGAACATTTTCTAAAATTACCAAAAAATACACATAAAATTAATTATAATAGAATGCCAACCTAGTAAGATAAGTCTATTATGCTAAGAATTCAAGTTGCTTTTACCAATAGCTCAAATTCCTCTTCACTTTTATACCTATCATTCCATCTCCCTATCCAGGCCTCATTTCTCTCCATATAACATTTTGCATGCTATTTTAATGCAAAATAGAACCCCTATTTCTCTACCAATCCTAATGGTTTTCATGTAGTCACTGAAGAAATCTTCAGATGAAAATATCTCACCAAATACCAATAGTCATCATGTCAAAATCCAAAAATAGAATGATGGTTCTGGCATAACATTTTTTAACACAAGTCAACCCAACTAGAAAACCCTCATATCTTAGACATCCCATTTCAAATAATAATAATCCTTTAAATTATATGCATGATAATCATGAATTCTTCAAACCCTAAAACTATAGATATTAACACTGAGTTTGACACTTATAACATTGACTTAAAAAAATTCATCCAACTATTAACATTACGGAACATAATGATGTTAAAAAAAATAACTAAAAATTTTTACTATTGACATTGACTTAACATATGATTATGAACATTGCCTAAGCATAAAGGATTTATAATAATCATTAGTCAATAATATTAACATCATAATGACCATCCAAACTAATGTCATCTATAATCATTAACAAAGAAACTCCAATTTATCAACGATTCAATACTAGGATTTTAATTATTATAAATAGTAATAGTAACCTTCTATGACATTAATAATCACCTTAATCATAGAAATAGAACACATTAATATAATATATCTACTACTATATCAAAGTATACTAATAAAAACACTATCATATTATAATTAGCTATATATGTTAACCTTCTAGGTTACCCCTAGCTTGTGCATGACTCATAAAGATATTATATAGGGTTTATGTACCTATGAAGTGTCAAGTTCCTTGAGGAAAGGCTATGCATAAATGTTTCCTAACTATGCCCATGCTAAAATTAGTTAGCATAGATCCAAAAATTGACTAAATGTTAACTTTCATTCACAAGGAGTTTATAATGTGTGCCCCATGTAAGAACCCTCCATCACACAAGCATAAATGGTGCACAAGTTCAAGGATGCATATACCTTAGTATTCAAATAATGCAGGGAGAAGTTTTCAATAAATAGTTCCAAATCATGAGAGGTTTAGCCAATATTTTCAATCTCCATGTGAATTCCTATTCAAAAGGGTGATTATGTATCCATGATGAAGTCTCACACCAATTCATCAAGTTTCACTTTTGTATTCTCACATATCATGATCTGAGATCTATGCTACACACATGCTACTTTGTAAAGTGATATGGGGCCTAGGTGTGAAGTAACTAATTGAGGGAATTATCATAAGGAATTTAGTGAAAAAAAGATAAAAATTCATGAAACCCCAAAAAGGACTTCTAAGTGTACACCTTTCACCTATTAAAAACTCACTAAACAATCTAACTACATAGTTCTAAGTGCAAAGATATCCCCAAGAGGCATAAGGTAATGTTTCCCATAAGATAAAAAATAATGACATGGAAGTCTAAGGTAGACCTACACAGTGATTGGAAAGTGGAGATGAAGTATAAAGAGCTAGTTATAACGTAGTTGAATAATGATTAAAGCCTTACCAATATAGGTAAATGAAAAAGTGGTTGTCAAACATTAGAATATGATAATAAACCACTCCTCTGACTATTCCAAAGATATTCCATTCTCATACACACATTATATCTAGAAGAATCCTACCACCAACTCCCACATCCAAATCACCAGGCATAATTTAAGAAGTATGGACATTGCATCGTAATAGAATTAGAGGACTATGTCTACAACCCTAAGTGGAAAATTAATTGTAAAATGGTTTGATCCTTATAAAATCCTTATTATTAATTGTAAGAGGGGTTGACATTTTTAGGCAACCTCACATTGCAAAAAATTTTCCTATAAGAGCACTTTTGTTTGTTGAAACTTACATGTTAATGAGAATTAAGTTCACCTCCCTCTATTATTCTTACACTATATGTTCTATTTTTTTGTTGATATTTTTATGTGGGTAACATCTTTCCCTCTCATCATTTTCCATTCCTATCACATCTGTGTGGAACTTGGAACTCACTATAGGTCATATTATGTGTGCATACAAGTCTATGTAGAAAATATATGTGGATCAATTATCATCCTTTTGAGTTTTATGATACATTCCCATGCCTATATGAAAAACACTTATGAATTTGGGGTGTCCTTGGTTGAGTCTATGTGATAACATCTCATTCTCAAATATTTAAAGTGTGTCCATAGTAGTAGGAGTGCTTGCTCTATTCTTGTTATATCACCTTTTATTTTCAAAAACTCATTATTTTCTCCCTTCCTTTTCCAGCAATATCTTACATTTAGATTAGTGATATATTTATCTTTATGCTCTTTATGTATGTGCACTAGTCCCAAACTAGGTGAACTTATAATAGAAGGAATTCAACCTACTCTAAAGGCTCATCTAAAGGAGTTTAATGATCCCACATAATATGTAAATTCTTATTGTTATGATGAGACAACTGATGCTCTACATGAGAAAGTGAGAGATAACAATTCCACACCAAACATTGAACCCTTTTGTGCCTTAAACAAGAATTTCATGTTATAAAACCTAAAACAAATTCTCATTCATTTTAGATCATCCACAGGTACAAATTTTTAAAGACAATAGTTTTTAGCACACTCAGTAGGACTCATTTACAGAATGAGCTAAGGAATTAGTTCTACCCTTAGATAATAAGTGTTGTATACACTTATTAAGAGAACCTATAAACTCTAAGAAATTTTGGTTTATAAATACCAATCCCCTAGCTACATGCTAAAATAAATGAGATCATCTGTAAAGGGTATTGATTTTCATTTCATTGATATTTTAGTGCCATCTAGAAGAAGAAGCATAAGAACATATTCATTTTTTACCAAGAGGAGTAGTTCAAGGTAATTTCCCTTTAGATCTTAGTATACACCTCCATTCAAAAAGTTCCCTGTACCTAGGGGAATCTTATTCTCTATGGAATTCATGTCTACATAAAGGAACCAATGATTTTTACCTTTGAATAGAGGTAGTCTATTGATTGTTGCCTAATATGATGACAATCTACTTGACTCCATAAAAATATTATCCTACTTCAAAAGCAAGAATTCAACTTCCCCTATAGAGCATATTTAGGATATCAAAAGTATCTACTTAGTATACCATGTCATCGAATACAATGTAATAGTGAAGATGCTTTCCTCTTCTTTTAATGTAAAATCACTTCAATGGTACCAAGACTTGATGCCAAGTTATATTAATAATTGGGATAAACTCAAGGAGTAACTATGCACATGATTTGAGGACTAGAGAGATCACTTATGCATAATAGAGCATCTCATAGCTATAAAGTGATCCTTACATGAGCTGATGGTTTATTCCAACTTTAGGTTCTAGATAGTCTAAGATAGGATCCCACCCTTGTGTCAGTCATCTCCCAATACTATATTTTAATATTTTTTGAAATATCTTAATAATGATAGAGTTGTGATGATTCAATCCATGGGAGGTGTAGTATTACCTGATGCCTATAAAGTTGATGTGTGTGCCAAAAATTATTTGATCCAAGTAGGGAAAATTATGCCTAACTCCCCCATGACCTTATTCATATAACCTCCTCTTAGCCAACTAGTTATGAAAATTTTGTTATAACCTATCCCCATTGCATTAATCCCACCAACATCATCTAATAACTCCCATAATGAACTACACATGATTAAAACACTACTACAAATTTTTGAAAATGAGCTTGTCACCATCAAAAGGTACCAGGCATAATTCCTAGACCTCGTCAACACTTCACTCAAAAATACCAATCAACTAGCTATCCTTACCAAGATGGCACGTAAATACAAATTAGTTCATATATAATAGACCACCTTATACCTAAAACATTTATGTTGTTTGTGCCTCTAGATCTATTGTACATGTGAAAACAATTATGCAAGATCTTGAATAGTGTTTCCCACAAAGTCAACAACAAAATCAAGATACATAAAAAATGGAGTCATGAACCAAGTGCTCATGGTGAAAAGTTTATTAAAGTCTCAAGAGTAGATGAATACCATATCTCTACATGAAGAACAAATTTAAGCACCAATGCAACAACAATAATGTTCTACTCTTATCAATTGGTAGGAGGATAATTTTAACTATATAAATTAGTGTGGTACATCCTTCATATGAAATTACCTAATTAATTTCAAGACAAGATTCAAAATTACATTGATATAGGAGGCATTACTAAATTTATTTCCCTCTCTTTTAATACTCTAGATCATGCCAATGTGTACATAAGCTAAGGTACCTACACAACCTTTAATGCACATAGAATAAGCAACACAAAGATAAGAACAACCTCAAAATAATGCACAAGTATGTGAAGAGGCTAATATTAAAAATACATTGTCAAAGGGATCCCTAATTTCCTTCAATATAGTTGAGAATATGAAGAAATTAAGCCTCAATGTAAATATGTAGGACACTCTTTCCATTTGTTCTTAAAGAAATTTTCTATAAAACACTTTGAAAATCTTTTGAGAATGTAAGACATCACAAATTATGCCTTCCATTTTCATGAGTCTTTGTCAAACCAAAGTGTAGTAAATGTAAGTGTATAGTAATACCTATCCTCCCCCATTATATATCTCCTTGATTATTTTCCATCACCTAGTGCACAATTGCATGATTAACTCAAGTTTGAGCAGATTGATGATTCTAAAGAATATCATAGATACACTAAGGATTGCATATTTCCCTATTTCAAAAGGAGTGGTCTATCTAGATGGCACAATGATAAATACCATAGGAATCATCAAATATTTTAATCTTACACTACATGCATAAACGAACCTTTCAATTACACATGATATCATAATAATTGAATTTATTACCTACTTTACTATCTGTCTCTCTTGAGACTTCATGGAAAAGATGGGTGGATATTTATCTTCAGATTGGTCACATATGTTACTAAAAAATAGATATAGAACTAAGTTGATGGTCATGCACTCCTTCAATACACTCAATATTATTTCCATACCATATCAAGCCTTTTTTGGTCATGCTTCATGCTCTAACCTTGTTAACAACTAGTTCACTATCACCTAATGCCTGTAGTGCCTTGATTCCTTTCTTTCTCACATGCTAGATACCTTGTATCAATCCCTCATATTCTAAAACATTTTTCATGCAAATTAACTACAATTTGAAGGCATGGAAATATTTCTCTTTTTCAAGGGAGACTAACATCACATTAATTCTAGTTCTATTTTTACTTTAGGAACTGTTATAGTAAAGTTTCCATGTACCCTTAGGGTTTGCTTGATCTTTAAAAAGCTTAGGTAGAATAAAATCTCACTCTAATATAAATATCCCTGTCTCCATATTTTAATAATGTTTACATTTTCATTCATCTAGTAAGTCATCCAAGATCTCTTCAAGCAGTGTTATGGCTTCATGGAGAATTAGATTCTCCTCTTCATCAAACATTATGTAGTTTAATTCAACTAGGTTGGTATAGTATGGTTCAACATGACTTCTTTTATGGGATCAGCCTTTCATATTTTAATAGTGTTTACATTTTCATTCATCTAGCAAGTCATCCAAGATCTCTTCAAGCAGTGTTATGGCTTCATGGAGAATTAGATTCTCCTCTTCATCAAACATTATGTAGTTTAATTCAACTAGGTTGGTATAGTATGGTTCAACATGACTTTTTTTATGGGATCAGCCTTGATGGTCACCTTAGTTCTATATATGAAGGAGATAGGGATATTTATATTGGAGTGAGATTTTATGCTATGTAAGCTTTTAAAAGAGCAAGAAAACACTAAGGGTACATGGAAACTATACTATAATGGTTCCTAAAGTAAAAATAAAACTAGAGCTAATGTGATGTTAGTCTCCCTTGAAAAAGAGAAATATTTCCATGCCTTCAAATTGTAGTTCATTTGCATGAAAAATGTTTTAGAATATGAGGGATTGATACAAGGTATCTAGCTTGTGAAAAAGAAAGGAATCAAGGCACTACAAGCATTGGGTGATAGTGAACTAGTTGTTAACAAGGTTAGAGCATGAAGCATGACCAGAAAAGGCTTGATAGAATCTTACAATCAAATAAAGTGTGGGATATTTTTGAAGGCTTCAATACACTCAATATTATTTCCATACCAAGGTTAAAAAATATTGATGTGGATACAGTCATAACCTTAAGTGCATAGTATGACATCCTATGTGACATAATGGATTCTAAGTAGCTTCTCAAGCTCATAATTAGACCAAAAGTCCTTCACAATGCAAATAATTGGAAAGTGTTTATTAACAATGAGAAAATTATCAACTTGCTATAGGATGAGGTAGAGTTCTAAGCCAAGAACCAAAAATAGATATAAACCCAATAGGAATACCAAATCATTCAATTAAAGGGAAACAAGCTTCTAAAAGGGTTAGCTACGTTAGAAAACATCTTCATTGTTTATGACCAACACAAAGAAGAGAGGTGAAACATGACATCAAAGGAAGAGGTCTCTATGAAAGTAACCATTTCAAAAGGAATTATCCTAAAATATGGCAAGGTATGCTCCCCATCATAAATTAAGAACCTTTTAAAAATCAATAGGATATATGATAATATCTTTGCATGGATCTATAAGGACCTAAGAGGCTTTGATCTAGGCTTAACACAACACACAATTGAGCTCGACCCTAGTGTGTAGTCAGTCTACCAAAAGTAGAGGCATATCAATGTAAATCTTGAGCCCTTGATGAGAAAATATCTCTCAAATATCATTGAATCCATCATAATACTTTTAATTAAACACTCTTTATAGGTGGCTAACTTAGTCATAATGTAGAATAAGAATGGGCAAATATATTTATATGTATACTTTAGGGACCTAAATAAATCTTCCATAAAAGACCAATATCCCATCAAAATGATGGAAAATATCCTATAAATGGTTATAGTTTTAGATATATTCTCATTTCTAGATGGTTACTCAAACTATAAATAAATTCTTATGCAATAATGTGATCATTATAAAATAGCATTCACCACTAAGTGGGGAACCTTTGCATATCAATGAATGCTATTGGTTTTAATAACATAGGAATGACCTTCTAAAGATCCATGAATATGGAATTTAGTGAATTAATCAATAATATCATCTTGGTTTACCTCAATGGCATAGTTATTTTATCTAAGCATGTAGAAGATCACCTAAGCCATTTAGAGAAAGTATTTAAAAGGTGATAGGAGTTTGGAATATCTATGAACCCTAGAAATTGTATGTTTGCATATCATGAAGGTGACATACTAAGGCACATTATTTCCAAACATGAACTCATAATTGATCTAGATCGAGTCAGATCTATTTCTTCTCTCCCTCTTCCAAGTCACAAGAAGAGTCTCTAGAGCTTCTTAGGAAGAATCAACTTTGTCAAGATATTTGTGCCTAATTTTTCTACCCTAACCAAACCTCTTTTTTTTATGATCAATAAGAATGTTGAATTAAATTGTATTCATAAAGGAAAGGATAATTTTTAATCCATTAAGCATGTCATCTCACAATATCCCACCTTGATCAACTTAGATTTTATCCTTTATGAATTCAGTGGGGTTGAATGCATCTTAATAGTTCTTACATAGTAAAACAATGATCATTTGGAGCAACCAATTACCTTCTTCAACTAGGTATTGAAGCATTATGAGATGTACTATAGCTTCATAGATAATCACATCCTTAAAGTTGTGAGAGTGCTCAAGAAGTTTAGACATATTCTATCTAACAATAAAGTCTAACTCATGGTTGCAAAAACATGTATAAAAATTTCTTACTCAATAAAGACATCAATGAGAAAAGAGTTGATTAGGTCAAAAATAAGGAGTATGAGGTGGACATCTAGATCACTAAGTTATTTCAAGGAAAGGACTCTATGAATAATTGGCTAAGGTAGTAAAATTTTAAGACATATTAGTCTTAGTGTTGTGCAAAAATGAATCAATAGGCCTAGAATATGAAACAAACTAACATAGAATAAGATGACTTTCCTTCAAATTGACTCATATCCCCTTAGCTAAAATAAATCTGAGTGAATGTATTTCAAGTTCAGGTCATTCCTTATGTCATCATCAATGGTGTATTTTTCATAAAATACATCAATGGAGTCCTCTTGAGGTGCATAGAATAAAACTAGGTGATCTAAATTCTTTAATAATTCCATAATGGCCCTGTAGGAGGCTATTATTCACCCAACAACATTGATGAAATAATCATGCAATATGGATATTATTTTCTAATTATATTTAACTATGTGCATGCATATGTGAAAATTTGAAACATATATGCCTTATTTATATGAAAACAAAGGTTGGAAGCCTTAACATTATAACCAATACAAGCTAATCAACCCTTTATATAGTGGGGCCTAGACTTCATAAACATTATCAACCTATTATCAAGCAATGGACATAAATCGATTCTCATAGCCATAGACTATTTAATAATATGGATGGAAGTAATAGTGCTTAAGGAGGGTAATGAGACATCCATCTTGAGCTTCTATGAAGGAATTATAACAATATTTGGTATTCTTGCCACCATTATCTCTGATAATATGTTTACCTTCATAGAAACTAGGATCAATGAATGGACCATCAAGCTTATAATGCATTTAAGTACCTCATCAAATTATTACCCTCAAGGTAAGGGTATGGTCAAGTACAAGAATAAGAATTTGATTCATATTATAAAGAATACCATGAAAGATAATCAAAAATATTGGCACACTAAGCTCAGGACTACTCTTTGGGTTGATCAAGTCATGCCCAAAATATTTTTTTAAAATTCACCTTTCATGTTAGTTTATATAGTGGAGGTCTAATTTCCAACATATATCAAGTTGAATTAATTATAACTCACCTACTAGTTGAATTTTCTCTTAATCAATACCCTTACATTAAGATTAATAGAGCTAATGGATCTTAAAGAGACTAGAGTGCAAGATGTGGACACCAAGGAACTTCAATAGGCCTAGATGAAGAGGACCTCTAATAAAATGGATGCTAATAGAATTTTCTAAGAAGGAGATTTATTTCTCTAATGGGATAGATAAATAGCAAAATATAAAAGGCATACTAAATTTGATATCATATAGAATGACCCATATACCATAATCAATTGTAAGCAAGCCAATACATTCTAAATTTCTAAACTAAACAAAAAAATTGCCTGTCCCAATAAATGGGAGCTATCTCAAGAACTATCTCTATTTAATTTTGTATAATTTCTGAATAAGTAGATTATATGTTTTTCATTTCCTTAAGTGCCTTTCATACATTATTTTAAGATAATATTTATTTCCTCTAAGTAATTATGCACAATGTTCTTCATAGCTTTGATAACTTTCCTATAAGTTCCTTTGTCATAATTATTTTCTTTTATTAGGAGGATCTCAGTTCATTCCAAAGCTAGGAGTACATATCCAATGCATTCAAGGATGAGATGAATATAAATTTTAATGACTCCATGCCTAATGGATTACTTCATAGGCTACTAGAATCTTGATTAGCAAGAAAGTGGCCCATTGAGGTCAAATTTTTTTTTGACCTTATAAGTCTTCCATAGCTTGCACATGACTCAAAAAATATCTTATAGAGGGTTTACATGCCTATGAAGTTTTGAATTCCTTGAGGCAAGACTACACACCAATGCTTCCCATTCACACTTACACCAAAAATAATCAATGTAGATCTATGTATTGACTAAATGTTGACTTATATTCACAAGGATTTTATAATGTTTACCTTGTATGCAATGGGAAATGCAATATATCTACAAATCAATCCTAGCTCAGAGAAGATATATCCTACTTACATTTCTAATTGGGGATACATTAGATAATTAGGGTCATCACTAATATGTATCTATTATACCTATACAATGGACTTCTCACCACAATAATACCTTTAGGGAGGGTTTTAAAGCCTACAATCAAGAAAAACTACACAATAACCCTAACTAGGTCCCTTTTTTATATTAACTAAACCAATAACAAGTAAATCAAAATCTAACCTAGTGCTCACCAAAGCTTATGGCACAAAGTGGGGGTAATAAGTAACAAAGGTAAAAATGCATAGAATACATATACTCACACTAATGTATATGTAATCCTAATGCATGGAAGTGAACTACAAATGCATATCTATCTACTCTTACAAAGGAGGAATAGAGTTAAGAATACTTACCTTTGAAGGTGATCCCATTGAGCTTCAATATATACCTTGGCCAAGATGATTCATAAGTGGTTGTTGTGGTATGTAAGGATGAAAAGTAAAAATCATCCCTAAACTACATAACTTTTTCAATCCATCAAAAATTCTCCATAAGATAAGATTTGTATCTCTAAAGAAAGTATGAAATTCTAAACTTGTTCATTAAATAGAATAGTGAATAAGCAAATGTGAAATATATCTTAATTCTTATTCTCTTTACTTATAAATGGAAAAATGAATGAATTTATATATTTGGATCTAACACTAAGCCTTTCCAAAATTTTAGTCTAATAAGGTTGACCAAGTATTGAAATTGGTAAAAACTAACCAGGTTATGAACTATGTTAGTCATGGTTGACCTAGTTTTTACTAAGCTTTTATAAATAATAATATAGGGTTCATGTGGCCAACATAGTTATGTAAACTACCAAAAAGAGGGTTAGGCTAGGGAAAGGGATAATGAACATGGTAAAAGACTAGAAAAGGGTGAAAAATAGGAGGCAAAGATTAGTGGAATGGATTTTAGGAGACAAGTGTGTAGATAGCAAGTGAAAATAAGGACAAAAATCTTGTGAAGCACCAATGGTCTACCCACCCCTTTCCCAATGCACCCCTTAAGGCATGCACTCAGATAGATTGAGACTTGATGAGTTCTTGGAAGATATAAAGTGTTATAAAGTGGTGAAGTTTGAAATTATAATGTGTATACATACACCCATTTCTAAGCTCATCATGTGTCACATGAGTATAATAGGGGATGGTGCTCCGAGAAAGAACATAGAAACACATGAAATTAAGATAAATAAAAATGAAATACAAAAATTAACGATAAAAATGAAAGGAGAGTTATTGAAAATACCATATAAATACCTTAACTTACCTTTTCATGAAATTGTTGTATGAAAACATCCTAGTCTTGATTATGGAAGGTGTAGTAAATGTATTTGATAAACCCTAGGTATACAAGAATAATATTAGAATAAATATGTTCATATTAAAGATGGTTAAAGTAGTAATAATGTAATTACAATAATTAGTAAATTAGGATTGTTAAGGCAAAGTTAGAATTAAAATATTCATGGCAAGTGAATGAAAAAATAATGGCAAATGAATGTAGAACACACTAAATCATGTAAAACATAAATGGTAAAAAGGAATGTAGAACATATAAATCAAATTAGGAAGTATGTAAAACATGAGAGGAAAAAATTAATGTATAACATACTAAATCTTGTTGGGAAGTATGTAAAACATGAATAATAAATTAAATAACAATGCAAGAAAACTTTAACAAAGATATGTAAGTAAATGACAAGTAATCCCATGTAAGATAAGCATGTCAAATCAAACATAAAAAAAAAAAAAACATTTAATAATACCAAATGAAATTTTAGTTAAGATGTAAGACAAACATGAAGAAACAATACATAAATAGAAACATGTAAGAATTCTAAATGTCATATGTAAGATAAAACAAGAACATGATGGATAAATGAAAATCAACATCTCTAAAGGATGAAAACTCAAACTTAGTACTTTTTCTAAGATACAATGTAAGAAAACACAATCACCTAATGACATTAATAGTATGAAAATGAGATGGTGTGTTAATTAAATGGTGTAAGGGTATTTGTGAGGAAGTCCTATTCCGATCTAAAGTGTTACAATACAACTCAAAAACTATAAACCAAGAGGTGTAAGTTGGTAGAGGTGATCAAGTATGTGATCATCTAAAAGTGATATAAAATAAGGAGAATATAAGGAAAGTATGATGTAAATAAGGAATGTGATGAACCACATTGGTGATGTGAACATCTTTAGCAAGAATGATACACACTAGGCAATTGAGAAAGGCTAAGAACTTTCAAATATAAGGACTTAGGAATTTTTGGCTAATGAACACAAAGATTTGGATAACAAGTGAAGTACATAGATCAACCCATGAAGTATAAATGCATGATAACTAAAGTGGACTCACCTTCACATAACATGTTCCCTATTCCTTAGGACCCTTTATAAATTTATCGATCCACTATGAATATTGGGTACTTGCATGAGAAAGTAAGTGGCATTAGATAGTATATAATATAATAAGACATCTTACCCTAGTCTACTCAACTAATTCACCCTAATGGACCTCATCTCTATCATGAGGCTAACTATGGACTTTGATATTTTACTAATATAAGAGATGTGAAAAATATAGATAACATATTTTGGTATGATATGACTTTTAAGATTGTCTTTGGCTTTGAATTAGTGCCTTTTGTTTGTATTTTAAGATTTGGATTTTAATTTGTTTTGGTTTTATATATTACTAATATTATATATATATATATATATATAGAGAGAGAGAGAGAGAGAGAACTAAAACTGAGTTAAATAAGTGACAAAAACAAGAGGGATTACACTTGGTCACTTTAGAAAAGGACCTAAAGACCAGAGTTCCTAAAAATTCCTAGACTTGCCTACAAGTGTCCAATCTCAATATTGACTGATGTGAGCCTCAAATGAAATTAAATAAGGGAAATATGGAGATCATGACAAATATTTTTATTAATAAATTATGAAATGATTAATATGCTCATATCGAACCATAGGGAGGTAAAATAGTCATGTTACTAGAGAAGCCATACTAACCTACAACAGATCTAGCAAAAACACCAATGAAAGTAGTAGTCATCCTAAAAAGTGATTTAAATATGTTTTAATGTGTTAATTTGTTATGAAATATTTTTCCTATCCATTTTATTATGATAAAACTCATAAGGTGAACACCAATGAGGTGAATTATAAATAATGGGGAAAAATAATCATAAAGCTACTAAGGTAAATAATGACAAAAAAAGACAAAAATGAGAGAGATATATAATAAACAAAATGAAAATGAATTCCAAATTTAATGTGTAAGAAAAAATAAATAACCCAAAGGTGAAAATGATGCAATTCAGGTGAAACTAAAAGAATTAAAGTTCACAAAAATAAAGAAACATGAGACAAAAAATAATAAGTAAGATCTATCCAAATGTTTGTATCAAAAATGAGCATGTGAAATAAAATTCTATGTATCTCAAAATATTTATTGAAAATTAATTTATTTTTTATTATGATTTATATAATAATATTGGGCATTGTAATATGCTCCAATGGCTAATTAGATATAAGGATGGGCATCCTAAGATTCCCTAAGATCTGAAGGTACATGTGGATGGGCAAATGCAAGATGCCTCAACATGTGAGGTGTAGTGAGGTAACATTGAACCATAAAATTATTTTCATTGGGTTGGTAGATGCATTTTAAGATAGGTATGTGTGTTTCTTTTTTATATTTTATGGATATTGAATATGACATAGGATGTGTAGGATAAGTATGAAGAGGTCAAGGAGGACCATGTATGATATGCTTTGGCATAGGAATTTGAAATAGGTATTCCATTGGTTCATATGACCTAATAGGTTGAGGTTTAATGGATGTAACAATATGTTTAAATTTTTTCATATTAGTTATCCATTCGTTATTGGTGTAGGAATAAGGATCAACTATGGTTTGAAAAACATTAGTGGATGAGGTGTAGGTATGGCATAATGTTTTTCCTCATTAGTTAGTTGATGTTGATTATTTGTATTGGATTTTCAAGGCTTAAATATAATATTGATAGAGTTATTTTGTTAGAGTATCATGATTCAAATGTGGACCAAGCAAGAAATCAAGAAGAAATTGGTGAATATCATGACAAGACTCATGAGAATGATGTATAGTAGCATGCCACCAACAAAACTTATTAGGATTGTACCATTTTGGAAGAGGTTTGGAAGGATCAAATCTCATGATTTTATAGGGTGGAAATTTCTTGTTAAGTTGTTCTAGACTCAAGGGAGGGTGGGCTGGGTTAAAAATGGCTAAATTGGATGCTCCATTTTGAGGTTGGGAAGGCTTATATGAATTAGGGTTATATAAAAATGATTGGAAAGGTTATTTAGTAGTTTTTTGAGGTGTTTCAAATTGAGTCATAATAAAATCTTACCTTTTTTCTTGGTTTAAGGCTTAATCTAAATTTTTAGGGGAAAATATTTGAACTTTATATTAAAGGGGAGATTTAATATCAATAACAAATAGTTTTATATGATTATCATCATTCATGTTATGGTCCACTTTATGATATAGATATTTCCATCATTTGATGAAAGTGTGAGTAGATTCATAACGAAGTTTCTTAGCATTGATAAAATGGCCAAGTTAATTTTCAAGAAGGTCATCATGTTGAAATTCCTTCACTAGAGCATTGACAAAATCCTATAGTTGTGAGATGTAATGTCTATGAAATTGGCTATACCATTGAAGTGAATAACCAACAAAGGTTTTGGATAAAATATTGGTGGTAGAAAAGGTTTTATTTTAGACCCATTCCTTATAGAGATTACCAAATGACTTATGAAAGATAGTAGGGTCATTAGTTCCATCATAGGTGATAGTTGGATAATGTTTATAATATATATAGATCCAATGAATGGGGATAAAGGTTAATTTTGAAGATTTTGAATCATTTTGTGATTCATTAGAGGTTGAGTGATGATATTCCCATTATAATATCTAAGAGGATGAAGGATAAAGTTTTGATTGGGTTAAGATATGATGATTTGAGGTGATTGACTAGTAATGTGTAATAATTTTTTTTTTCATCATTTGGGAATGATAAGTTATTTGCATGATGTTTATTTGTTGAACTATTTGTGCAATGATTTTGGCTATGTTGATTTATGCATTAATATTTAAAGGTGGTATATTAGTGTTTTTAGGAGGGGGATTATTAGTGTTGGTGGGAGGAAGGGTATTGGGTAGAGAATTCTCAACATTGATATTGGGAGGATGACTAAGATGAAGGACCTCAACTGAATTACATTATGTAGTGATTAGTTATAGATTAGGAAAATATGAAGGAAAAAAGTAAATAGTTTCATCTAAATTAATAAAATAAGTGAGGTTCTAATCTAAATCCTTAATTATGTAATGTTATTGACTAAGAAAAGGTTAAAAATATGACATAATTATGATATATGACTACATAAACACACATAGAATAATATCAACCAAGGTGTATAGAGTTGATAGGGTTAACTATGTACTATTTAAATAAAAGGATGAAAAATGAAGAAATAATCAATCAAACATAGAATAGGGTTGACCGACTCAGCTGATTATTATAAATAAGGTGTGAAGCTAAGCCTATTAAGGATATAGGGTTGACTACTTAGTAATGTAACCTGACTATTAGAAAAAGGTATAGGGTCAACTAGGTTAACTTAGTACTAAAAATAGGGTAGGAAACTAAGATAATAATGATATAAGGTTTACCAAGTTAACTTAGTATTGTAGCCTGATTGGTAGAAAGGGATACAAAGTTGATCAAGTTGACTTAATATTATAGATATGGGAAACTTAGTCTATAAGAGACTAGGTCAGAAATAATGACAATGTACTAAAAGTAGGGAAAATTTTGCAATGTAATTGAATAAAAGAATGAAATAAAATAGATAAATAATCAGATCAATTAGAATGAACCAATTAGGGCACACATCATAAAACCTTGCACCAACATTGACCAATGCAAGTGTTTTCAATACAACACAGTTATCAAAGAGCAAGTAGTTAACTAAAAAGTAAATGCTAACTATGTGGTCATTTTTAGTGTTGTTTGATTATTATAAAGTTCTATTTTAAGTTTTATATGGAAGTTAGATGAAAATACAGAACTAGAAATAAATCTATGGATGGTTTTAGGATGTGTACGCTAAAATAGATATGTATTGGCAATGGTACTAGCTTGGTGTTGGGCCTCACTTCATAATCTCGTAGAGATAAGGGTGTCATGTGATTTTGCAATATATACCATTAAACATGTGTTTATAGTTGGCCAAAAAACCAAGTCAACTTCCCCTTTATTAATGAAATCTAATCAGATAAGATTTTGGAAGATAAAATTTTAATGTGTTTTGAGTATTGTGTTATTTGGTAGTGTACGCAAAAAGAGAAAATAGTGTAAGTAAATGTCTATTTGAAAATCCACATAATTAAACTATGTAAGCTACTCTAATCATGAAAATAACTAAAAATGAAAGTGTGAATTAATACCTAGCAAATAATTGTTAATTCCCAAATTAAGAATGGTATAGATTCGATTCAGATGACACTGTATGAAAATAGTACAAAATATATTTGATTGGGTCTTTATTTTTCTATGGAAACAAGATTATTTATCAATAAAGTTAACCAAGTCAACTTTTTCTTTTAGATATAAGACATGATAAAAAACTAAGTTGATCAGGTCAACTTAGTTTGCTATAGGATTGCATTTTTGAAGGCTACAAACTTGCAAAAAATAGAACTATAATGAAGTAATGAATTGACAATGAGAGAAATAGAGGAACCATGGTGGGTTGGAAGATGATGAGGATTGATTTTTTTTTTTGAAGTGCCTTGAATGTTGTTTTCAACTTATACAAATTAATTTGACTATTTTGACCTAGTTATGAAAAACCTTGTGTGATAAAGCAAGAAAAGATGATTAATTTGACATGTCTAACATAGTTTTTTTATTTAGAGACTACCTAGAAGACTAAGTCAACCTATTCAACTCAATTTTTTAATTTCGATGCTTACTGGAAGACTAAGTTGACCTATTTGACTTAGTTTGTTATCTAGTACTAAAGAAGAGTGTTGTGTCGACCTGTCTAATCTAATAGCCTATATATGATGAATACCTACATAGAAAGAACAAAGTCATTTGAAATCAATGTGTGTTAAACTTGTGTACAAAATTTATAACTATTCTAGCCTGGTTGACATAATATCATAAATATAAAAAAATAATAAAATGATGGTAATGAAAGTGTGAAATAAAACACATAAGGGTTAGATTCACGTTAGGTTCACCAGAATGTATGCAATGGGATATACAATAGATCTAAAAATCAATCCTATATTGGAGAAGATAGTTCCTACTTACACTTCTGATTAGGGATACATTAGATAATTGGGGTCGTGACCAATATAAATATGTTATATCTAGCCATGGTATTTATTAGCATAATAATATCACTAAGGAGGGTTCCAAAGCCTCTAATCAAGCATAACTACACAATAACCCAAACTATGTCCTATGTTTTAATATTCACTAAACTAATAACAAGTAAAAAATATATATAATATAGTGTTCACCAAAGCTTGTGGCACGAAGTGGGGGTAATAAACAATAAAATTAAACATGCATAAAAGACATATACTCACATCAATGTGTACAAAATCCTAATGCATGGAAGATAAGTGAAAATGCATATCTATCTACTCTAACAAATTAGGAACAAAGTTAGAAATACTTACCTCTGAAGACAAACCCATCAGGCCTCAACTTTCCCTTAGCCAAGGTGCTTCTCAATGAGTTAGAGTATGTAAGGATGATAAGGATAAATCAGCTCTAGGCTATATAACCTATCAATGTATACAAAAGACTTCTCCATAAGACAAGATCTTTATCTCCAAATAAAATATAAAACCCTAAGATTTCTCCCCAAGTAGAATGATGGATAAGCAGATGCACAATATATATTAACTTTTGTCTTCTATTATAAATGGCAAAATGAATGTGTTTATATAAGTAGATATACCCCTAAACCTTTCTAAAACATTAAGTTGACAAGGTCAACCCGATCAACCTATTATTGAAATTGGAAAAAACTAACTAGGCTATGAAATATGGCAACCATGGCCAACCTATTTATTATTAAGATTTTTTAAATAATAATATAAGGTTGATGTAGTTGGCACAGTTATGTAAAATGACAAAAAGGGGTTTAGGCTAGGGAAAGGGATAATGAAGGTAATAAAAGACTAGAGGAGAGTGAAAAATAGGAGGAAAAACTTAGGGGAATGGTTTTTAGTAGACAAATGTGTGGATAACAAGTGAAAATAAGGGACAACAATCCTGCTTAGCATCAATGGTCTACTCACCCCTTTCTCAGTGCACCTCTTAAGACATGCACATAGAGATATTGAGACTTGAAGGGTTCTTGAAAGATATAAATTGTTAGTAAGTGGTAAATTTTGAAAATATTATTTATGTACATACTCCATATATGAACCCTCCATCACAAAAGCATAAATGGTGTGTGGTTTCAAGAACATAGATCCCCTAGTCTTTAGATTGCACAAGGAGAGGTGCACAAGAAGTAGTTCTAAATCATGAAAGGTACACCAAAGGTTTTAAATATTCATGTGCATTTCTATTCAAAAGGGTTCTGATGTCTCCATGATGAAATCCCACACCAATTCACTGAGTTTCACTTTTACATTCTCACGAATCATAGGCTGAGATCTATAAATTACACATGATGCTTCACAAACTAATATGGGATTTAGGTGTGAAGCAAAGACTTGAGGGAATTACTAGGGGGTTTATCACAAAAATATCAAAATTCATGCAACCCCAAAAATAACTTCTACATATGTGTTCTTCACCTAAACACGGCTCATTACACAGTCTAAATATGTAGCTCCCAATGCACATATATCTCTAAAAGTCATAAGGTAATGTTTCCCCTTAGATGCATAACAATGATGTGTCAATCTAAAGGAGATCAGTCTAGTGAATGACAAGTGGTGGTGAAGTATAAAGAGTTGTTTAAAAATTATTTGAGTGACGTTCAAGGCCTTACCAAGATTAGTAAATGAATAAAAAACTATTAAATGTTATAATATGATCACATGCCACCCCTCTGACTATTCCAAATATCTTCCACTCTTGGACACACATATGTATCTATAAGAATCCTACCACCAACTCCCAAATCTAAATCACTATGAAGAATTTAAGAAGCATGGATGTGACACCACAATAGAATTAGAGGAATATGTCTACCACCCTAAGAGGTGCATTAATTGTAGAAAAACTTATTCCCTTATAATAACCTCATTCTTCATTATAAGAGGGGTTGACATTATTAAGCAACCTCACACTGCCAAAATTTTCCCTCCAATAGCACTTTTATTAGGTAAACCTTGCATGTTAATGATAATTAAGATCACCTCCCTCTATTATTATTAAACTCTATATGTTATTTGATCTTTGTCTGTGGGTAATGTATGCACCTTTCATCATTTTACATTCCCATCACCTCTTTATGGATCTTGTAAATCACTTGTAGGTCATGTTCTATGCACATATGAGTCTATGTAGACATTGTCTATGGATTATTTTTCATCCACATAAGTGTTATGTTATATTCCTTCACCACTATATGAAACACTTATGCATTTGGGGTGTCCTTAGTGGAATTTATGTGATAATTTCTTATTCTCAAATATTTTTAGAGTGTCCATGGAAGTAAGAGTGCTCTTTCTATTCTTGGTGTCTCACCTTTTATTTTCAAAAAAATCTTACCTTATCCCTCCCTTTTCCCTTAACATATTATGTTTATATTAATCATATATTTACCTTTCTTTTCTTTAGGTTTACTCATTAGTCCTAAGCTAGGTGAACTTAAAATAAAAGGAATCCAGTCTAATTTAGAGGCTTGTCCTAAGAAGTAAAAGTGACCCACACCTTGGGGACATTATCATCATTATGATGAGACAACTGATGTTCCACATGAGTAGGTGAGTAATAAATCTTCCACACCTAATTTTGAACACTTTTGAATTCACACTTTATGCCCTACCATAAAACATCTCACATCGTATATCATTCATGAGTGCAAATTTCAAAAGAAAATAATTTATGGCATGCCCAATTGGACTAGTTTAAAGAATAAGATAATTAATCAGTGCTACCCTTAGCTAACAAGTGTTGTAGATTCTTAGTAAGATCACTTGGCAACTCCAATCAATTTTGGTTCATAAAGACTAGTCCCCTAAATACATGCCAAGATAAATAAGTTCATCTATGAAGGGTATTGATTTCCATTTTTTTGAGTTTTTAGTGCCATTTAGAATAATAAGCATAATAATGTATTCATCCCCTTCTAGGATAAGTAATAGCTTAAGGAAATAACCCCTATATCTCAATTTACACCTCCATATAAAAGGTTCCCTATACCTAGGTGAAGCTTATTCCCTATCACATTCATGATTGTGTAGAGGAACTAACTCTTTATACCTTTCAATGGAGGTAATATATTGATTCTTACCTAGTATGATGACATTCTAGTAAGAACCCTAAAAATTTTGTCCCACTTCACTGGCAAGAATGTAACTTAACCTTTACAACATATTCAAGAAATTATAAATATCTACTTATTGCACAATGTCACCAAAGATAATATCACAATTAGGCTTCTTACCTCTTCTTTCAAAGTCCAAGTAATTTAGTGGTACCAAGACTTGAGACCTAATTCTATTCACAACTGGAATGAACTTGGGTAGGAACTATGTAAGTAATTAGAGGACTAGAGTCACCACTTGTCCCTAATAGAGTAACTCAAAACTATAAAGTGATCCTCACATGAGATGATGGTTAATTTGAACTTCATTTTCTAGATATTATGGGATATGATCCCACTGTTGTCTGAGTCATCTCCCAATACTAATTTTTAATATTTTTTTAAAATATCTTAATATTGATATACATATGATTATTCAATCCATGGGAGTCATAGTATTACAAGATGCCTATGAAGTTTTTATGCACACTTAAAATTATTTGATCAAATTAGGGAAAATTACACTTACACCCCCCATGCCCTTATTCACATAACCTCCTCTTACATAAATTGTTTTTAACCCTTTGTTAAAAACTATCATGATTGTAGTAAGCCCACCAACTTCATCTAATTATTCACTTAACAAATTAAATGAGGTTAAACACTACTATAAAGCTTTGGAAATGAATTTTTCACCCCAAAAAGGTATCAAGTGTAGTATCTTAGACCTCATCAACCCTTCACTCAATAATACCATTCAAGTAGGACTCCATACCAAGGCAACACACAAACAAAAAATAAGCTCACATAAAATAGACTACCTTATGTGTAAATATTTCATGTTGTTACCTATAAATCCCATATACCCATGTAAAAAAATATTTCATAGGATATCAAATGGTGTTTCTTATGTCTTCAACTAAAAAATCAATCTATATGTACAAATGGAGTCATGAACTAAGCTCTCATGGTGTAATGTCTATCATAGCTTCAATAGTAGATGAATACCATAGCTCTATATGAAGGAAACAATCAAGCACCAGTGAAATAACAAGATGGGTATACTCTTATCAATTGGAAGGAGGATGATTTTAATTATATAAATCATTATAGTGTATCTAGCGTGGGAAACGCCCCAGTTGCTTTCAATATAAGATTTAAAAGGAGATCAATAGAGGAGGTAATAACAACTATAGTACCCTCACCTTCAATGCCTCAAATCATGTGCATGGGTACATAAGCCAAAGTACCTTCACAAACTTCTATATGCATGGAAAAATATTCAAAAAGGGAAGAGTAGCCATAAACTAGTGTGCAAGAATGTGAAGAGGCTAATGTTCAAAAATCATAGCCAAAGGGATCCCAAATTTCCTTCAACATAGTCAAGAAAATGAATAAAATTAGCCTCAATGTAACTATGTCAGATGCCCTTTCCATTCCTTCTCAAGTAAATTTTCTACAATATGCTATAAAAATATTTAAATAATTTAAGACATCACAAATTATGCCTTCCATTCTATAAATCTATGTCAACCCAAAGTGGAGGAAACATAAGTTTGTATTATCACCAAGCCACCCCCATTTTACTTGATTATTAGCTATCACTTAGTGCACAACTGCATGACTAACTCAGGTACAAGTAGCTCAATGATGAAAAATAAGATTGTAAATATGCTTACAATTACATATTGTCCTATTTTAAAGGGGTGGTTTAGCTGGATGACACAATGGTCAATACCATAAGAATCATTAAAGATTTGAATCTTACACTACATGCATGCTTAAGCCTTTTAATTAGGCATGATATTACAATCATTAACTTGCATCCCTAATTTTCTATTTTCCTATCTCGATACTTCACTAAAAATATGGTTGTATATTTATCTTCAAAATAGTCATATATATTACTCAAAACTAAATATGGGACTAAATTAACCATCAAGGTTGAACCCATTTTCAAAATTCATGTTAAACCATACTCTCCAAGATCATTTGAATTAAAATTCATAATGTTTAATCAGAAAGAGAATCTAATTCTCCATGAAGACACAAAACCACTTGAAGACATCCCAGATGACTTATTAGATGAATGGGAATGTGAACATTATGAATGTGATCCATATGAAAACATAGAGGATACATGGTTAGGTACATACTACATCCTAGAGGAGAATTTTTTGCTACCTATTCTTGTAAAGGTATAGGAGAACCCTGAGGGTACATGGAAATATACTTTGATGGTTCTCAATGTAAAAATGGCATTGGAGCTAGTGTGATGTTAATCTCCCTAAAAAAGATAAATATTTCCACATCTACAAGTTGTAGTTCATTTTCATGAACAATACTTTATTATATGAGGTGTTGATCTAAGTTCTCTAACTTGCACAAAAGAAAATAATCAAGGCATTATAGGCATCAGGTGATAGTGAACTAGTTGTTAACCAAGTTAGAGCATGAATCATGAAAAAATGTCCTAATGAAATCTTAAAAGCATGAAGTGTGGGATATGGCTGAAGGCTTAGACATATTCAATATTATTTTCATACAAAGGTTAAAAAATACCAATGTGGATATAATCACAACAATAGGTGTGCAGTATGACATCCTATGCAACATAATGAAGGAGATTGAGAAGCTTGTCAAGCTCTTAATCAAACCAACAATCCCTGACAACATCGATAATTATCAGGTGGTTGAGAATGATGATAAAATTATTATCCTCATATAGGATGAGGTAGAATTTTAAACCAAGAACCAAGTGCAACTAAAATCCAAATATAAAAACTATTTCATCCAATTAAATGGAAACAAACTACCAAAAGGGTTAGTTACCCTAGAAAACATATTCAATTATGATGGCCAACTCAAAGGAGAGAGGTGAAACATGACAACAAAGGATTAGGTCTTGCAAAAGTAATCATTTTCAAAGGAAAGGTCCTAAATGATGGTAAGGTATGCTCCCCATAAAGAATTAAGAGTTATATTGAAATCAATAGGAAATATGATGATATATTTGCATAGATCTATAAGGACATAAGAGGTTTTCATCTAGGCTTATCATAACACACAATTGAGCTTGACCCTAACACACAACTAATCTTCTAAAAGTAGAGTCCTATCAACCCAAAGATTGAGCCCTTAATGATAAAGGATCTCTTAAAGCTCATTGAATCCAACATAATAATTATAATTAAACACTCTTTAAGGGTGGACAACTTAGTCCCATTGTAGAATAAGAATGGGGAAATCTATCTATACTTAGACTTAGGAAGTTGAACAAAGCTTCCCTTAAAGACAATTATCCCCTCCCAATAATGGAGTAGATTATACAAATAGTTATAGGTGTATAAATATTCTCATTTCTAGATGGTTACTCAGGCTACCATAAAATTCTTATGTAAGAATGTGATCATTATAAAACAATATTTACCACTAAATGGGGAACCTTTGCATACCAATAGATACCATTTGGTTTGAAAAACATAGAGTCAAACTTAAAATGATCCATATTTAAATAAATAATCAAAATATCATCTTTTTTTTACCTTGATGACATAATTGTTTTCTCTAAGCATGTAGAAGATCACTCAGGCCATCTAGATCAAGTCTACAAAAGGTGTTGGGAATTTATAATATCTCTAAACCCTAGCAAGTATATCTTCAAAATTCATGAAGGCACTCTACTAGGGCACATTGTTTGGAAAGAAGGACTCATGATCAATCTAGATATATTCCAATATATTTTCTCTCTCCCTCTACCAAGTCACAATAAAATTCTCCTGAGCTTCTTAGGAAGGATCAAATTTGTTAGGAGATTCATGCCTAATTTTACTACCTTAAATAAACCCCTCAATATGATGCTCAAGGAGAATGCTATGTTAAATTAAATTCATGAAGGAAAATATAGTTTTGAATCCATTAGGTGTGCCATCATGTAAGCTCCCACCTTGATCAACCCATATTATAGTAAGGATTTTATCTTTTATGCATTCAACAAGGTTACAGGAATCTCATCTATTTTTATATAGCAAAATAATAATCATTTAGATCAACCAATTACCTTCTTTAACCAAACACTGAAGGATTATGAGTTATGCTATAACTTCATATAGAAGCACATATTTAAATTTATGAGAACGCTCAAGATTTTTAGGCATAATTTCTCCAATAATAAAGTTTGACTCATAGATGCACACACAAGTACAAAAGAGTTCATACTTGGTAAGGACATCAGTGAGAAGATAGCTAGTTAGGTCATAACCAAATCTCCAAGCAAGTGTGAGGAAGAGGACTCTATTAATAATTAGCTGGGGTGGGAAAATTTAAAGATAGAACAATCTTAGTGTCATGTAAAAAGGAATTAATAGGCCAATAAGATGAAATAAACTAGACTCATAATATCATGACTTTCCTAAAAACTAACTCATATCCCCTTGGATTAAATAAAGTTGATCATAGGAATTTTAGATTATAGGCCATTCCTTATGTGTTCATAAATGGTGTGTTGTCCAAAAGAGACATTAATATAATCCTCTTTAGGTTCATATAATTAGACCATGTGAGTAAAATTATTCAATAATTTTATGATGGCCTTATAGGAGGACGTTTTTCATAGATGACCACTACGTTAAAAATCATACAAGACAGTTATAATTTTCCAACTCTATTTAAATATGTGTACACATATATGTGAAGTTATAAAATATGTGCCTTCTTTGTAGGAAAACACTAGACTAAAACCTTACCATTACAACCAATATAATATGATCAACCCTTTTCATAGTGGGACCTAAATTTCATAGGCATGATTAAACCACCATCAAGCACTAGCCATAAATGGATCCTCATAGCCATAAACTATTTCACAATATGGATTCAAGTATTATATATCAAGGAGGCTAAGGAGACATCCATCTTGAGATTTTATGAAGGTATTATAACAAGATTTAGTGTTCTAACCACTAGTATCTCTAATAATGAGTTGACCTTATTTGGAACTAGGATTAGTGAATGGGCCATCAAACATAGAATCTATCTAAGAACCTAATAAAATTATTACCCTTAAGGTAATGGTCTATCTAATTCCATGAATAAGAATTTCATTCATATTATAAAGAGTACTATGGAAGATAATCAATGAGATTGACACACTAAGACCAGGATTACCCTTTGGGCTTCTCGAGTCATGCATAAAATATTGTTGGTAAATTAAACCTTCAGGTTAGTTTATGGAAAGGAGGCCATATTTCCCATATCTCTCAAGTTGATTTCATTAGAATTCACCCAGTAGTTAGAATTTATCAAAAGTGATCCCCTAATAATAAAATTAGTAAAAATAATAGAGCTCAAATAAACTAAAGTGTAGGTTGTGCACACTTTGGAACTTTAAAAATCCTAGATAAAGAGGACCTTTGATAGAAGGGCCATTGATATAAATATATAAGAAGGAGATTTAGTGCTCAAATGGGATGTAGATAGCATAAAAGCTAGAAGGCATACTAAATTTGACATGATATGGAGTGGTCCATATACTATAATCAACTATAAGACAGCCAAAACTTTCTAAATTGATAAGCTAAATGGAGAAGATATGATTATCCCAATGAATGGGATCCATATCAAGCGTTATCTCTATTTATTCTTGTATAATTTTTAAATAAGTAGATTAGATGTTTTTCATTTCCTAAGTGCCTTGCATACTTTTTTTTCAAAATTTTTTATTTCTTCTAAGTACTTATTCATAATTTTCCTCTTAGCTTAGATCTCTTTCCTCTAATTACCTTTGGAATAGTTATTTGATTTTATTATGAGGATCTTAGTTCATTGTCAATCTAGGAATACACAACAATGTGTTTGAGGATGAGATGACCAAACGTTCCAGTGATTATGAACCCAATGGATTGCTTCATAGGCTACTAGATTCTTTCTTAGTAACAAATTGGACCATAGGTCACCCAGAGTTTGACCTTATAAGTCACCACTAGCTTGTACATGAATCACAAAGATCTTATTGAGGGTTTATATGCCTATAAAATGTTGAGTTACTTGAGGCAAGCCTATACACTGACACTTCTCAATTATTCCCCTAACAAAAGTAGTTAGCACATATCCATGAACTAACTAAATCTAAAATTTCATTCACAAAGAGTTTCTAATGTGCATGCCATGCAGTATCCCTCCATCACATAATAAAAAATGGCATGAAAGTTTAAGGATGTAGAGCCCCTTATATTTAGATAGCATATGGAGAGGTGTGAAAGAATTACTTATATATCATGAGAGGTGTGCCTAAGATTTTCAATCTTCATGTGCATTCCTTAAATATCCATTATGAATTCACACACCAAATCACTAGGTTTTACTTCTACATTCTCATGGATTATAGGCTAAAATCTATGTGAAACACATGCTAATGTACAGATTGATATGGGGCCCTACATGTGAAGTAAATAATTAAGGGAATTAATAGGGGGATTTAGTGAAAAATGATTAAATTTCATGAAACCTTGTAAAGGACTTATACATATGCACACATCACCTACTTGAAGGTCACTGTGTGGTATAACTATGTAGCTCTTAATGCATACATATCCTCAAAAGTAAGATAATTTTTCATGTTAGACGTGAAACAATGTCATTTCAGTCTAAGGGAAACTTGCATAATGAATTTCAAGTGGTGATGAAGTATAAAGAGGTAGTTAAAAGTAGTTGAGTAGTGTTTGAGGCCTTACCAATATAATTTAATGTATAAGTAGCTATTATACAATAAAATATGATAAAATTCCACTCCTATGACTATTCCAAATATCTTCCATTTTTATACATGCATGTGTATTGAAAATAATATTTCCACCAATTAAAAGATCTAAATCACTAGGTAGAATTTAAGAAACATGGATGCGATGATGCAATAGAACTAGAGGACTATGCCTACCACCCTAAGTGGTGCATTAATTATAAAAGTGATTTCTCCCTTATAAAATATATATTATTCATTGTAATATGGGTTGACATTTTTAGGCAACCTCATGCTACCAAAATTTTCCCTCTAAGAGCACTTTTGTTAGATGAACCTTGCATGTTAATTAGAAATAAGTTTACCTTCCTCTATTCTTCTTACACTATATGTTCTATTTATGTTTGTTGATCTTTGTTTGTGGGTAATGTCTACCTCTCTCATCATTATCTATTCCCAACACCTTTGTGTGGAACTTGTAACTCAATTACAAGTCATGTTTTATGTGCATATATGTTTTTGTAGACATTGTCTATAAAACATTTAACATCCCTATCAATGTTTGGGGTGTCCTTGGTATATTCTATGTGATAACATATTATTCTTATATATTTTTAGTGTGTCCATGATAGTAGGATCACTCACTCTATTATTGGTGTATAACATTTTATTTCAAACAAAAAATACCTTATCCCTCCCTTTTCCCTCAAGATCTTAGGTTTAAATTAGTAAAAAAATTACCTTTTAGCTCTTTAGTTTTATGCACTAGTCCTAAACCAGGTGTACTTAGAATAAAATAATTCTAACCTACTATGAAGGATCATCCCAAGGAGTGAAATGGTCCCACATCTTGGGGGTATTCCCATTATAGAGAAGATATAACCAATTCTCCATGCAATCAAGTGATCAATAACACTTCCATGCCTAGTGTTGAACACTTTTGCATAATGCACAAAAAATTTATGTTTTACACCCTACCACAAAACCTCCTACATTACAAATCATCCACGGGTGAAAATTTTGTAGGATAATAATATATATAGATAGTATTAGGTCATATTATACATAGATTCACTTATTCATTAAAGAGACATCATAAATTAGGTAATCTAAGTATAACAACGATAAGTGAAATCTCACAAGTAGATCAACATAAGTATTAAAAAAAAATAAAAACAAAAGTATATTATTAATCATTTAAATGCACATAACATAAAATACAAACTAAATCTATATAAATCAAACATTTATCAAAGAAAATTAGTCTATTTGTGGTGTGTGTTTTGGTTTCTAGTTCTTCAATCTCTCATCCCCTAATGCCTCCATCTACACCACCCTCTTTGATGATTCCCTCCCTATTTTAAAATTTAATGGATGGATTTATCCTACATCCACCTAAAAATAATGAAGGTAGTTTGCATTAAATGTATATAATCCATAATATACTACTATAATAAATATCAAACATGATCATGTATAAAATATAAAAGTACAACTAACTCCATAGCCAATCAATCATGTAAATTAAGAAAGATATAATTACCCATAATTAGCATATGAAATCAATATTAACTAAATATTAGTTAACTAAATATTAACCATAAAATAAAAAAATTAATATGTTATTAGGATTAGAGAAATTAGGATGTGACATCCTTCCCCTAAAACTGGTCATCATCTTGATGACACTTATTCAAACATAAGTTCTGAATTTAAAACATTATTCAATATAAAATAAAATAATATGTAGAAACATGTCAAGTAAATAAATAAGGGAACAAATTTTAAAAATCATCATAATCCTCCCAAGTTGGATGATCTTCAAAATATTGCTCACATTGGTCCTTGCACTGTGACACTTATCTATTATACAAAATGATTTTGTGTGTGTCAATTATTCTAATTGGTTCTACCATGACCATCCTCAGATCTAGAACCTACAAATAATTTCAATCCAACATATGTTAATTATCAACAACATAGTTTTTAAGATAAGATACATGGAATGAATTATATAAAAGAGCTATATATTGTGGCAATGAAAGCCTATAATCTATAGGATTGACCACTTTTAAAACCTTAAAGGGTACCACATATCAAGGTGAAATTTTATCTAAATTCATGAATTTAATCAATATTTTTTAGTCTTAACCAACATAAACACTTTTCACCTAAAAAAAACTACATTGTTGTTCTCTTTAGATTACTATAAATTCTATGTCTATCATTGGCCTCATCCAACCTCTACCTGATTATTCTAACTTGCTCTTCCATTTCAACAAGCATTTTAGGTCTAAAGATTACCATGTCCTCTAACCTATCTCATTAGATTGGTGTTCTACACCTCCTATATAATTCCTTAAATAGAGCCATCTTCAATGCTAATTGGTATGAATTATTATAAAAAAAAACTTGACCAATGGAAGGTACTCCTCCCAATTGTGTTTTTGATCCATGCAATACATATGAAAGATATCTAAAAATTGGTTAACTCTCTCTATCCTTTAGTTTTAGGTGATAAGTAGTTCTCAAATTCAACTACGTACCCAGACAAAAATTCAAATTTAACCAAAATCTAGAAGTCATTCTTGGATCTTGATCCAAAATGATATTTTCTACAAATCCATGTAATCTATACACCTTTTCTATAAATCTGTTCTTAAGCTATGTGAATCATCTATCAAGTTTCTTGGTATTAATTGAGATACCTTCATTAGTTTGTGAACTATAACCAAGATCATATCATATTAGTTTCATTATAATGACAACACTTGAACAAATTCCATGCTAATCACCTACCACTTCTATTTTAGCTAATAATTTGTATATAATAATCCTTCTAGATGTATATGTTTAACATTCACATGTTTAAATTTCAAATAACAAGACATAAAATACATTGCATCCTTATTGATTGCTTTCAATAAATAAAGAGGCATTAGCTTAGCCATGAGCTTGGTTACACTTGGATGTCCTAAGAATGGGGCATTGTGCAATTACTTTAAAACCATGCTCCTCAAATTATCTCTATCAAGCACATATATCCTACCATTGTACCTCAAAATACCATCACTCTCTATCTTGAATCCTTTATACCTATGATTCTAAGAATTCTATGACAATGCTTTTCGACTTGATCATAAAATTCATCTCCTAGTGAGAATTTCATTATCTAATCATATAAATTAATCGCAATGGTATCTAAGGCTACAATGTACCTTATATGACTTAGTGCATCTAGAACTCTATTCTCCTTTCCCTTTATATAGTTAATATCAAAATAATAATTCTAACCAATGTCTCTAACATGCATGTAGGTTTGGTTGGGTGAAGATGTAATTGAGACCCAAGTTGTCAATCTTGATCTCAAATAATTTCCTCAACAGATAATTCCTTGAAACTTGTAAGGCATGCACTATTTTAGCAATTTCTATATCATGAGGGGAATTATTCACCTCATAAGGGTTTAGTTTCCTAGATCAGTATGCTATAACTTAACCATCTTGCATAAGAACTCCTCCAAGTCCATCACTAGATGCATCCATAATCATTTAGAATTGACCATTAGGATTAGGAACTCTTATCACATGTGTTGATATAAGAATCTTTTTTAGTTCTTAAAAGGCTTGCTTGCGTTTGTCATAACATATGAAACTCTAATTCTTCCACTAAAGAGAGGTAATTGAATTAGCTATCATTGATAAATTTAGAATAAATTTCCTTTTATACTCCACTAATCCTACAAGAATATTTACATCATATACATTATTGGGCACTAGACATTTCATTATGGCTCTTATATTCATAGGATCTACTAAAATTCCATATGTGGAGATAATATGTTCCAAATATTGCACTTTTTTTGTAAAAATAAACACTTGGATAGATTGTTATATAATTTCTAATTTCATAAATGCTAAAAAACTAGTTGCAGATGTTGAAGATGCTCTTCCTCATCCTTATAATATATGAGGATGTCATCTATAAAAACCAATATAAAATAGTCCATATAATCTCTCAAAAATCTTTTCATGAGATTCATAAATGTTACTAAAGTATTGATCAACCCAAAAGTTAACAACGTGAATTCATATTTGCCATAATAAGTTATAGACACTATTTTTCAGATATCTTCATCTCTAATTCTCAACTAATGATAGATTACACTAAGATAAATATTAGAAAATACTGTTGTCCCCCTCATCTGATAAAAAAGATCATCGATGCAAGGCAATAAATATCTATTATTGATTATTACCTTGTTCAACATCTTGTAATCAATACATAGGTGAAGAGTACCATCCTTTTTATTAACTAAGACTGCTAATTCACCCCATGGTGACACACTTGGTCAAATCAACCCTTTTGATAACAAATCTTAAATTTGAACCCTTAAATCAATCAATTCATTAGTTTTCATCTTGTATGATGCCTTAGACTATGGTTCCAATATAGATATGATGTCAATCAAGAAATCAAACTAATATTTGGGTACTAATATAGGAAACTCCTTTGGAGACACATCTTGAAAGTTACATAGAAAAGGATAATCCTCAATGGATAGACTTTTAGATTCCTCCATCTTAATTATCTTAACAATATATTATTTGCATCCTTTCCTCTAATCTTTCTTGAGTTGGATTATAGAAATATACCTAAGCTTCAACTCTCTTTCCTCACACTGAAGTTGTGTCCAATTTCCAAAATCATATTGACACTCAACCTTATTTAGATAGCAATCAAACTTATCTTTATGCTTAAAAACCCAATTGAATCCTAGGACCACACCATATGATCCTATAGGTGCAACATAAAGATCCACTAATGTATTGAATTCATGCAACCCAATCTCAACTTCCACTAAACACTTGGAA